>JBBPKT010000268.1:0-25904 GCA_038089395.1 Pulveroboletus frians | reverse complement strand
TCCTTATAAGCACCACGACAGTCATAACTCTAGGGTTGACCATTCACGGAGTGGCTTACCACAACACAACACGTCGGCTTTGATGGGAAGATGGACCTGTGCGCAACGGGGGTGTCATGCGCGCAATTGTCGCCCCCTGGTCGCGATCTGAGTTACTACAAGTCATCAACCAGCCTTCCGTGGTCTCGTTTTAGATATATGCACTCACATGTGCAACCGAGGCCAGCATTCGTCTCGTGCATCTCGCGGAACTTTCATCGAGCGATGATCTTACTGCTGGCCCACTTGTCTCGATGTGCCCATCGCTGACGTTGGCACTCGCGGGGAAATACGTCTACCTATGACCGCCGATACGCCAGTCGAGATCAACTAGAGGAAGATGACAACATCTGAATTGATTAGTACACCTTACCTTGAGGTTGTCTCAGGGACACGACAAACATCTTATCTAACCAGCTGAACGCTAATAGGCTTCCTATTCATTCACCACGTTCCGTAAAGTTGTCCTCCCAACGACGACTAGGATGAGGTTTCATCAGACCATGGTCGGAGTCAATGATTGCTTTTTTTTTTCGCTCCATCACGATGTCCCATTCTAATGTCCCAAGCCTTGAACTCTCGTATCCGATCCGACAGACGGCTTGTTTGCGTGTAATTCACTCTTTAGTACGACTCGTTTATCGTGTGCGCCCTACGTAACGAGGGCGCACTGCTGATGCTAAAGTTGGAGCTTTTTCAGCCCACGTTCGACCAGCATTCTGAAAATACCTTCCAGCTTACCACAATCCCCTCGATGTCATGACCATCGGCAGTCACATCTCAACTCATCCCAGCGGTGGCACAGAAAACACGTCGAAGATACAGCTGCGAGGAACCCTGGGGCCAGAGCAACGAATATCTCAGTCTAGAAAGCGGGCCCTATCTTTCTGTGACGTCAAACGTGTGCTGTAAACCCATAGCAACTTCTACGCCACGGTGGCCAGGAGGTTCACAGGTCACAACAGGAATGGCGGACTGGTCAATCAACCAAGAGCCCGATCGTATATAGCAGGCAGCAGTATTATCAACCTGATGATCAGCCGCAGCTGGACGGTAAGGCGTGGCCGAGTGTCTAGACAATGATACGATGACATTCTCGTAAGTCGGTTCAGCCTTGATAGCCGCCATCTGCAGCTGTGTAACGTTATCGCTTGACAACTCTAACACCAGCCGTAGAGCTGTGATTGGAGGATGGCCAGCAACAAGGGAAACCAGCCAAGTCGCATGACGGAAACTGTGTCGGATACCACTTTTCGGTTTGTCGATGTAGTTTTTCAAGAAAGAAACGACGAGCAGCTCGTACAAATCGTAGATATTCAAAAAGATGAAGAAAAAAACAGGAGCAAGGGTCTTGTAAGTTACAGGACTGCACCTTTTCTAGTTTAATAAGCAGCAGAGAAAGGCAATTTGGCCGATTAGAATGAGTCAGAGGGGAAGAGCGCAGCAGGTCGTCTATGGAATAATTGGAACGGCGTGGATAAGGTGCGTGGGATACATAGGACGGTTCATGTTGCCTGATATTTCAAAGCCAGCATGAGCCATCACGAGAGTATTCACCCTGCGGTAGCCCTATTCACCGATGCAACGTCACAATTAAGCCCCGGAAGGACGCCCGTTTACCCATACGCTGCTATTCTCATGCCTATTACAGTTCTCGGTGCTTTCTAGGCGGGTAATATCACTATTACAAATGATACTTGTTGAATCTATTTAACAACTTAGCAGCCTTGCGAATCGTGTCGTTGGTTGAGTCGCCGACAGCAAGAATGAAATGACTCCCGCCAGTATCCGATATAGTGGCGCTCCAGACGATGTCGTCTACGTACATGTGCCTGCGGGACGGAGGTCTCGCCCCTCATGGCATATCAGCCTGTTTCCAGGGCGGGGTATGACGGCATCCTATCATATGTGGGACCCAGTGTGAGACTATAAATCCAGGTTAACTTGGAACCTTGACGCAGGGATGAACGGCACGTATCAGTTTTCCGAGTCGACGATGCTGACCATACGAGGTTTTTACCCCGTTCTTTTTGGCTTTTCCTTTTCACCGCTCACTGGCTTCTAGTCGCAACCAGTGTTCTGCAATCCGTCGGAATACTCATGACGATATTTCGTCTGTGGTTCCGGCTGAAAATCCGACGCTTATGGTGGGAGGATGCGTGGGCATTCGTTGCATGCATTTGTGCTATGATCTTGATGACCTTCAAGTGGCTGTACCTCAAAGGTGGTGCGTACCAGATCTTTTTGCTGTGATATGATCGATCATCCAACGTGACACAACCAGGCCGGGAGGCGTCAATGATCGGTCTTTGGGGGAATACTATATCATTGCCTTGTGTAATATGGTATGCTACACGACTGCTCCGCTCGCTCATTGCTAAAGGCATCCGCTTCGAGGGCCGCCCGCATGAGTATACTATTCTCGATAGTTCGCATGGTGCACTCAGCGGAACGTATACGCCGAATTATGACCGCAGTAGCCGTCCTCTTTTCCCTCATATTCCTCACATTCCTGGCGCTCAAGCTGTGGTGGCTCCTTCGGTATCTAGGCTGGCTCGAGGAGGATGGCTTTTACTCAAGACCCGGACGCCGGTTACCTATGTGGTTGTATGTTTACCAGTTGTGCGGTGAGTATACACATCTCCCCTCAGGTGTCGAGCGTCAATTAAAGATGAGTTTAGCTGACTTCGTCGCGGACTCGACGCTCATCTCCTTGGCCGTGAGGTTGCTATGGAGCATGAATCTTCCGAAGAGGCAGCGAAAGATGATGGTCACGATCTTTTCTTCCAGCACTATCGTCACGATAACGTCCATATTTCGCGGGGCGACTCAGATGGCAAAATTGCAATCCCTCACTCCAATAGCCGTCGACTTGGAGGTATGGCTCTATCAAGAGTTTGCTGAGACCAATTCTCATGCGATGTACCAGGTAGCCTTTTCTATCATCGTATGTAATCTTCTCGTGGTCGTGACCCTCGTCTACCGTTACACTCGGGGTGCATCAAACTCAAATACCACTGAGGACGACGACTATACGACACCCCGTGAGGTCAGGCTCACGACTGCGTCACTAACCACACTTGATGTCAGCGATCTTAGCTGCTCGGAGCATCACAGCCAGCGAGGCACCACGACGCACCTGGAGTGTTGACTCAGTCCGATATATAGTATATTTTCCGCTCGCCTCGATGCTATTTTCCTGATACTACTGCTCGACCGATTATTTATCTGTAACAGCGTATAGGCTTTAGAAATATGGACCTTGACGGTGGTCGATATGTGCAATGATGTTGGGAAGTTGTACGACATGCATTATAAACCATTCGATTACCCTGCAGTCTCCAGGCACTTTTCGACGGTGGCCACAAGTGTAGGGTTCTCGAGGGCGGCTGCCACTCGTTCTTTGTCATTGAGCTGCTTGTTCACTGAAGGAAATAAGTTTCTGATAGGTACTTGCATCATTTACCCGGGAAAGCGCACCTGCCAGCTCGCTTTGATGCGAACCAGGCTTCACCCGGATATCGATTTTAAACCTGGGTGGAAGGCTGCGCAGTAGTCTCACTTGGATACATAGCCCTGAGAGGAGTTAGCCTGCATTGGTAGAGAACAGGGAAAAACCAGAATACCGATAAGTGTCGACATGCCACAATGAGGTACGGTTGGTGTGAACTCGACGACGACGTGGTTTTCTCCAACCTGGATTTGTTCAGTTGACACCACTCGAAGCTCCTCCAAGCTGTTCGGATGCTCCGGGTCAGAAATGGACCTTATAAGTTCTGAGCGAAAAGAGTCAAGCGCGTGGTTCTCTGTGATCAGCTCGAGTCGGGATTACCGAATATCTCGTCCTGGTCGATCGGTTCTATGTCGGTGCTACTGCTGCTGTCTGCCTCCTCATCCACCCAGAGAGATTGGCCAGCTTCAAACCGCGATTTCTTTGAAGTCTTGCGCGAGGCGTATATGGTTGGATTTGCATTGAACATTTGGGCGTCCATCATGGTGGCAATGAGTAGAGCGCGTCATGTCCGAGATTGATCTACGCGTGTCACGCTGGTGCACACTCTGTCACAAGGTCACGTGCTGTCATATCCGTGCCAATTAGCTCCGCCCTCCTTTCCAGAATTTGTGGTTAAACGACTCTAAGTTCTTTTCTCTGGAATAGCACCACCGGACATGCCTCCCAAGGTTCGTCTTGTCTTCTTTGTGTTCCGTGTCGCCTTCGCGTTTATCACCCATGCAGCGTAAACGCGCGGAAACTGTCACGACTGCCATGGGCTCGACGGCGCGATCGACCCATGGGGCATCATCTAAAACGAGTAAGACCTATGTGTTTCAGGGTCTCGCGCCTGGTCCTGATTAACGGTCCTTGCAGCCCGGGCGCAAAATTTGGGTGGAGCCGACGTAATCCAAGCGTGCGTGGTTTCTCTGCCTCCAGTTTGGCGTCAGAGGTAATTTGTCACATGGTGGCATGCTGGGTAGCCCCGCAGAGGTCAGTGCCTTCTCATCCGCCTTGTGAAACTCCCTGTTGCTCAGCAAGTAATGCACACAGTCGCCACCCAAGAAGGCTAGAGTAACAGGAAAGAAGGGTACTGCTGCAAGTCATAAAACCAGAGGAACAAGGGCCAATCCACGAGTCTTTGGGTAGGTTCTCCGATACTTGCACCACTCGTGGCACCCTTGATCGATTTATACGGCTTAGGGGAGATGACGTAAGCACACTATATTACTTGACTAAAACGCCGCTTCCATGGCCACACTTGCCGTCACAGGCGCCCCTCAATTCTACCACGAGCCCACAACAGAGCGAGTAAGTTAGCATTTGGTCCGTTTAACCCCCATCCGTCACGCCTGGGTCACCTCCATATCCACTACGCAATCGGGGTGATCAGGTTCGAGTATCACCCGATTACTTCTTCCCATGCGCCTCCCGTCCCTCTTGTGCTGTTTTTCTAATAAAATCGCACCTAGTGATGGGTTGGGTATGGACAAGCAAACTCCCGTGCGTCTTTCTTGTGTGTATTAACGTGCTATCACCCTGACGTTGCTACCATTACCTAGTCGATCATGTCGACCGAGATCGAATATACACCACAACGAGCACAAGCACTCTTCACGGTTTTTGCAGATGATGACAGCCCGGACGTCATAGGGCCAGGGGGGGTCGAAAAGTTATGTATGGAGGCTGGTATACCTCTGGAGGGTGCCCAGCCCCTCATCCTGGCGTGGCAGTTCAAGGCCAAGGAAATGGCCAAGCTACATCGTTCAGAGTGGCTCCAGGGAACTGAAGCTCTGCGGTATGCGACTGAACTGCAGCTTGGTACGATTAGCTGACTTTGTACGTAAGCATTTCGTCGTTGCCAATTTTGGCAATGGCGATGAAGGAGCTAGATGACTTGGTCGTTCGTGACAACGAACCAGTAATATCAGCTCCTTCACCACCTTCCGTCAAGAAGCGGGGTAGAGTTGATCTTCAAGAACCCTACAACAGGACGCGTTATAGGCAGTATGCATTAAACCGCACAGATGCGTTTGCAGAGCTATATCAATTTTGCTTCACGCTTTCCAAACCGCCGTCAGTGCTCAGTACCCTCTCGCTACCTGTACTGACTCTACTCCCAAGACAAAGCAGAAATTTGGATATAGAGGTGATCAGCTTTAGACTTGTGGTATTTCGCGTATCCTCATGCATACGCGAATAGACAGCTATGGCATTATGGTCGGTATCACTGACTCCACGATTCCCGATCGTTGCCGGGCTGATCGAGTTCTTGAGCGTGAGTGTATCTTTGCATGCCTCGATCGTTGTAATGACACTCAACAGGAAAGCGGGTCCTATAAAGGTGTCAATAAAGACATTTGGAATATGGTGAACATCCTTGAAACATGTTTCCGCAGTAGCGCTCAGTTGAGTTCCTAGGTATATGAATTCTGTCGGACAGTCAACGCGGAACTCAGCAACTATGAGATTGACGGGGTATGTCCATTCTGTAGCTAGCATGGGTGATCTCCTGAGCGCTTTTGCCTTCTAGGCCTGGCCTACCTTGCTGGACGATTTCGTCGTGTGGAAGAGAGCTAGGATGGCATGCTCAAAAAGCAAGATGCTTGCACCGATGGACGAATAGAAACGATGACATGTTCTACATAAAGAGCTTGCTTAATATCTCGCGCGCTATGACAGTCCAGATACCCTTCCGAATGGCCAGTGTATCTACTGACTGCGGCTATCCAGCGGATGGTGAACTTTCTCTTGTGTCGGGCAAGGGGGTGGGGGTTGGGGGTGGCGCCTGCTCCTGGTTCACGGGTTCGAGCGTGTGTGGTGTGTCGTGGGCGAAATATAATGGAGGAAGGCGGCGAGCGACTTTCTCTGCCCGCCGCTTCCTAGCAAGGTCGAAGCGCGACGCCCGCTTGTCGGAGCGACCTGGCGGGGGTGACTGCCTGGGTGTGACGCGATGAGGAAGTGGCGGGAGACCAAGGGAGGCTCGGACAGTCTCCCATCTGCCGTGTATGTGTGAGGCGGGTCGCTCAGAGTCTGGGTTCAAGTTGGACTGGGCGGGCTCGTGGCTGCGCGTCGGCCTGTTCAAGGGCGAGGGCGAAGGTGGGGATCGATAGAACGGTGTCCACCGAACGAGTGCGGTTGCGAGGCAGACGAGAACGAGGAGCGCGAGGAGTCTAAGATATTTGGTTGGGTACCCGTGTTGGCCAGGCATGACATGGTTGGGGATATCTCGATCAACTTATCGATAGTGCCAGATTGGCACACCTCACCAACTACTCGCTGGCCTCCATATCAAGCTCAGAAATCGTCCACCTCGACCGGTCGCACCTCCTGCATCTTTTCCATCACCTCCCTCAGCTCCGTCTCAGCAGAAACAACCGCCTCCTTCGCATCCACCAGCTTCTTCTCAAGCTCCTCCGCGGCTATCCGTCTCAGTTCGCCGTCCACCTCAACCATACCGATGCTATCGAACCTTTTCAGAGTGTTTCCAGTGCGGGGCATAAACCCATGACGATCCCAACCGCTGTCGTTGAATGCAAGGACAGCACGGACAGCGGCCGTGTTGATGTCACGGTGAAGTTCCTCCAGTTTCGATAGTTGGACTTCCATCCACCTGGCGCGACGTTCGAGGGCGAGCGTTAGCGCGGCGACTTCATCTTCCTTGCCAGCTGTATCGTCACCTGTGTCATCCAAAAAGTCATCACCTTTGAGCATGTCCCTAAGGACGCCATCAAACGATGAGCTGTCATCCCATGTGGTGCGGGGAAGGAGTCGCAATAGATCTGAAATTGTCTGGGTTAACGTCTCCAGAAGTTGTTGGAAGGAGGATACGGCATTATCAATGGAACCGGAAGGCATGTTGGTGGCGAACGAACCACCGCCGACCGAGAGAGCTGATAGAGCATGAACCAAAGGGCCATATTCCAATGGCATCTTTGCAGCAGGATTGATCTTTTGCAAGTCAAAGAACGGATGGTTAGGAAGATCCATAGATGGGTATCTGATGTCGAGTTCGTCGAACACATCCGCAAGCGATGTTCGCTCCATTGGAGATACTCGGTCGATGGACTGTGCTCGAGACGCACTAGGGCTCGGTGATATGGTCTCACTACTCTTGCCGATAGGTGCTGCCAGTACGTCTGAAGCAGAGACCGATGGCGCAGCCGACATCTCGTCAGCGACGACTTCATTGTCCTTGGGAATCTTGATGGGACGAGTAACCGGCTTGTTCTTTTTCGGCAGCTTCGAACGGATGGGGGCTTGGACGACTGGCTCCGGTGCCCTGGGAGGGGCAGGCATTTGCTTCTCGATGCTGTCCTGTTTGACTGTCCCAGAAGCCTTGGAACTTCCACTTGGTTTCCCTTGTCCCTTCGTCCTTGCTTTCTCCCTCTCCATCTTTTCTAGCTCTGCACGTTTTTCCTGTTGTGCTTTCGCGATCTTGTCTCTTTCGGCTTGCGCAGCCTTCTGTTGAGCGGCCCTCTCCTCGAGCTTCTCTTGCTCGGCCCTTTCCCTTTCCGCCCTTTCCGCCTTCTCTTTTGCTTCCCGTACGACGGCCAATCTTTCCTGCTCGGCCAATTTTTCCTGAGCAAGACGCGCCTTCTCAGCGACGCGTGCGGCGGCCTTCTCCTGTGCCACTTTCTGTCGCTCGAGTGCGCGTTCAGCGGCAGCAGCTTTCTTGGCAGCCTTGCGTTCGACTTTTGATTGCTCCTTACTAGCATCATCCGCTCTTGGCATATCGATAGCTGGTGCCTCGGATGGAGCCGCCGCAGTCATGCAACTGTCTGTCACCGTACCGAGGGCAGGGAATTCCGCGGATGATAGAGCAGGCAACGGGGAGGGCGGAACAGAAGCCGGAACTGGGGGTGCATGAAGAAAACAAACGTAGCAAAGATTCGTCAGTATCATCATACCAGAATCAGGAATGCGCCTAAGAAAAGGTGGAGGGAAGTGGGGGAGAGATCAACATTAAGGAGTAGGTCGGGGTGGATGCGTGTAACAATAGATGTGGGCATAACTTTGCAGCGAGTCATGAATGGTCGACGTCATCACCACGAACAGATACTAATGTCTCCTGCAGCTTCGCGAATTCATGGCGGCACTACGAGTGGGTGATGACGCATTCATTCAACAATTATGGTCGTTGATAATATTTCCGCACTGAAAGCACGGGACTCGGTACTCTGACCTGGGACTCCCTTCCCTAGGCAAAGGAAAGACACTCACTATTAAAGAGGGTTGACTGAACGTTCAAGGTGTCCGCCTGCGTCTCCGCGACATTGTTACCCCCAGCGTGATTGACGGGAAGGCCCTGTGGATAAGCCAATCCGGGAGGGGGTCCAATGGTCATGTCCGGTGGTACGTGGTTCATACCGACAGCAGAGGGTGTCGAGGAATAGGCCGTATTGGAGTTCGCGGGGACTGCTGAAGCAAGCACCGGCGACACAAATCGAGCGGACATGATTGCCGGATCGCTGAATGGCTGGTTCTGAGAGTACGGATAGTGTTGCTGTTCTATACCTTAACAAAAGAAAGTGGATAGGGAAGAATAGTGAAGTAATAGTGGGAGCATTGGTTAAGGTAGCAGAAGTAACAGAGAAACCGTCAATATTTATTGCGATACCTCATACAAGAAGAAGTCTCCTACCAGGGGGTCCATTAGGTATCACGCTAGCTCGTTCGCGACTGGACTGAATAAACTCGCGGAGTTGTGCCTCACTTACAATATTATGGTCGAAAGGCTGGAAGCGCGTATGTGGTTGCTGTTGCCGTGGTTGCGGCTGCGAATGTGTTGCGGACGTATGCTGCGCCAACGAGGTCGAATACCCATGTTCGACATGGGGAACTAAATTCCAATGAGGCTGGGGTGATGCTGTAGTCTCGCTGGTGAAGAGAGAGTGGTGGCTGTCGCTCGCGCTAAGCGGAGAGGCAGGGTGGACAGGAGATGACGTAGCAGTGGATCCCTGGCGACCTCGTGCGAACCCAAACCTTGATACTTTCCTTTCTTCATCGGCGAACGGAGACTTCCTGGAATTAGACGAGGCTCCATGAGGCGATGCGATTGGATCCTCACTGACCTCCCCAAACGGATTAAAGGAGCCAACATAACCAGACCCTCCGACTGACTGGCGTTCGACGGGGGTACCGCGCAGGGAAAGAGGATCATACACCGACCGATTGGTATTGTGTGCGTATGTAAGCCCAGGTGGTGCAATGAATGCTCGTGGTTGGTGTATTTGTACCGCTGGCTGTGGTGGGCGCAGGGAGGGGAACATATCCATGAACCCGCCAGTCAGGGGCGTGTTGGCTTCGGCTTCAAGATCAGGGAGTGCAGAATCCGCATCAAGGCCTTCTCCAGCCAGCTTGGGATCCAAATTGAAGCTGAATCCGCCAAACTCATTATCATCCCCTGATACCATCCGAAGCGTGCGATCCAGGTCCGGAAAGATGCTGACGCTTGGGACGGCTGGTGCATTTTCACGTCGGGACTTTACATCGTCCAGAAGAGCTTGTGCGGCAGTGGATATTTGGTAAGTAGACTGCGATGGATGAATTCCAGGCGGAGTGAGAGGGTCCGTCTTGTGAGAAAGCAAAGGTGGTCCAGGTGGTCCAGAAAGACCAGGAGCCACATCCAGTGGGCCCCGAGAAACAGGTGGAGCGGACCGCTCGGATTCAGTTGATCGCGGACGAACCGGAGAAACATCCTGAGAGCCCGAACCAGCGTCAGAGTCCACTGCCAAAGATGGGGCGGGAGAGATAGAGGGCTGTGGAACACCCAGCTCTCTGGTGCGCAAAGATTTGACTTCCAGAGGGGCAGCAGGTCGCTGAGCTAAAGTAATGGCACCTGGCGTTGGAGGACGCGAAGATGTGGCAGACGGCGTTTTCGTGCTCCCTGCCATGGACCCACCCTTCCGGTCGTGATGCGTGCGACTCGATGGTTTTGCATCAATAGCAGCAGTGACGGTGCGAGGCTGACGCTGACCAACTCGTCTACTTGACCGTTGAGTGACAATAATGGAGGACTGGGTAGCAGCGGTGGTCGATGGCGGCTGTGGTACTGTCTTGCAACCCCACGCTGCGGCACGGGGTAAAGCAACTGTGAACCATATTAGGCTACGCGTGTATTTGGTGAAATCACCTTACCATCCCCTTCCTTGGCGGTGCGTGAAATACTTTCCGTGTCTTTAATCGTATGCTTTCTAAGAGGAAGCCTGAATAAGAACTGTGGTGAATCGAAAAGTGAACCCACAAAGTAGTAAGGTCCTCCTTCGTGAAACAATCCTTCTCATCGCCCCATTCATGCAGGTTCATACAAGTGTGATCTGAGCAGCTAACTCCGCGGAGGAATGCCATGCAGTATTTCGTCGTTCCAAAACTGGCTCGCATGATCTCACGGCCTCCTCCTGGGGAAGGGGCACCATCAACCGTCGAGATACACCGAGCCGCATCCTCACGACGGTGGTAAGTGATATAAAGGCCAAGGACGGGAGTACCACCACCCGATGGAGTGCGCTTGACCAGTAAGATCTTGGATATCTTGCCATATTGACCAAAGTAGTCATTCGAACGCAGAGTAGGGATAAGCTAAACGAACATTGATCAGATGTGACTTGGCTGAATCTAGGATCTGCCCACCTCCTCCTTGGCAAATCGAGGACCGATGCCGACTACGTAGACAACGTTACGTTGAACCACGCGCACGTTCGCATGTTGGCGACGTCCCAACGCCTCAAGCTCTTTGCGTTCGCGTTCGCGCTGCTTCTTCTGCTGTGTGAGGCGTTTGTGACTGAGCGCACACACGACGATGAGCGAATCAAGTGACGAGATCAAGATAAATACATACTCCTCCTTTGCGATAGCCTTGAATTGGATGGCTTCGTCAGTGTACTCCCTTCGACAGGCGGGGCAGCGACCATTAAGGTTTTCCTTGATATGATGCCAGCAGAAGCGGCAGATCTGGTAAAGAAGTTGGACACGGATTTCATAAGGTTACGCAATCATTCATACCTGGTAACCACAGACACATGGCTTAAAATTGAGGTCTGAAATATCCATCTCCTCTAGGCAAAGGGGACATTCGGCATCATCCTGTAGTGATCGGGAGGGAGAGAGATGAGTGACTGCGATACGAACGAACATATGCGAATGACTTACAGCATCATCGTCACTCCAGTACGCGTCCTGCACACCAGCCAAGACATGGGACTTTGACTGATGCGCAGAGAAACCTGCGTGTACGACGGGTGCCGGTAGAGATGGATGGCCATGGAGTCGTGTTGAGGACATTGCGGGGTATGTGACAAGTGCTGTGAATAGTGCAACAGACGACGAGGACAAGGAAAGTTGGCAAGATGCAAGAACGAGGGGAAGCTACAAACGCGACGCAAGGAGGCCAACCCCGTCTCTTCTTTCCCACGCCCCACGCCCGTATCTATCCTTGTTTGTACTCGGTGGCTTTTTTTCATATATTTAATTTAATTTTTTTTCGTTCCGGCTTGCCAATGTTTGCTCGTCTCCTCGTCCGCTGTCGCCCGTCGCCCGTCGCGCTCGGTGCACATGCCAGGGCACTCCGCGCGACGTCGCTGGCCCCCAGCGCTGCCACTGCCTTGCAGCCAAAACTGACACCTCCAACGCCTCCGACCGATGAAAGTACTGATCGAACACATTTTTCATCCACAAAGTTTGCCGATGCGCCCATATCAAAAGAATCCAAGATGGCGATTCCACACGAGTATGCATCTCTCTATCCGTCGTTGTTCTGCTGCAACTGCTCTGCTAATAGCGTCCCAGGTACATGAGCGACGTTCAAGGTGAGCACGTTTCCCCGGTTCGCGTGACAGTACTCACCTGTACGCATAGAGGCAACATTTGAGGTGTGCCGCATTGTTGACAAATCCTCGCCAATACTACCATGTCATACAGCTTGGACTTTCCGGCGCAGATTTACTCGTTCAGGCAAAAACTGGAACGGGTATGTGACGCGCCCGTTCTTGACTGTAGATACGGATGATTATCACAGGTAAAACGATGGCCTTTCTGTTGCCTGCCATCGAGCAACTTGCCAAAAAACGTGCTCCTCGTAGAGGGACCACTTCTATCCTGGTGTTATCTCCAACACGAGAGCTCGCAATGCAGGTCAGCGTCTGATTTTGCCTCTAGTTTCCAGAGGTTTCACTTTTGTGTCCTCAGACTTTTAGGGAAGCCAAGACCCTTTTACAAAACCATCGTTTCCGGGCTCTCGCTCTCATTGGTGGCGTCAGGTGTGCTTTGTGTTCTTGCAGTGTAAAACATTACTCACAAACACTCTTGCAAAAGTGGTGGCTTACAAAAGGAACTGCTCTCTTCGCAGCGGTGTGATGTCCTCGTTGCAACACCCGGTCGGCTCCTCGACTTGCTGCAGTCAAGTAATTTAGCTGAAAGGCTGGATTCCATTCAGACCATCGTGCTGGATGAAGCCGATCGCCTTTTGGAAGTGGGATTCAAAGATACTTTGGATTCAATATTCAAGTACCTCCCTGACCGTGAGCAAAATCCAAGACAGTGCATGCTCTATTCGGCGACCCTGAGCCGTGACGTTCAAAAGGTCGAGTGATTCCGTTCTGAATACACTAACCGAGATTCACATTTTTGACCTCGGTGCAGATAGCTGCACTTTACTTGACCCGTGACCACAAGTTCGTATCCACTTTAGCGCAAGATGAAGTTAATATCCACAAACACGGTACTGCGCCCCATTGTCACCTTTGCAATTTTACTAAATTGTCATACAAGTCCCTCAGACGTGTGTCACTGTACCGATCGGCGACACCCTGAAAGCCACCCTTGCCGTCTTACAGGATGATGTCGCCGAACATGGAAGCAATTCGAAGGTCATGGTCTTTTGCACGACCACCTGGGGCGCTTCAGCCACCGCCAACCTTCTCAAAGATGCGGACAGCGAATCATTGCCCCCCGTTTATGAGATACACAGCAGGATGACCCAAAGTAAGCGTTTGTCTGTCGCTCGAACCTTCAAAGCGGCAAAAAGCGGGATATTGGTGACGTCCGATGTTACTGCGCGAGGTATGGACTTCCCAGGGTCAGTTGTCATCTACGCGTGGTGGACATCTAACTGATCGATCCTGTTGACAGAGTGACTCTTGTCGTGCAAATTGGCCTTCCTTCCTCTAGCGAGCAATATATCCACCGCCTTGGTCGTACAGCCCGTGCTGGCCGACCTGGTAGGGGCATAATCATCCTCACTCCCCACGAGTCTGGCTTCCTTAGGACGCCGGATATGCGAGCTATTCCAATTCAACCTCACCCAGAATTGCAACTCCCTTCGTTACCTCGTTCAGAGCTAGACGAGACCCTGCAAACTCAAGCGTACAGCGCATGGCTTGGTTTCAATGGACAATACATCAGGCAGATGTTTCGATCGAAGCAGATGTTTGTCAACGAGGCCAACAAGTATGCTCGAGAAGTGCTTGGATGGCCAGATGAGTCTGGGACACCGCCAGTTAGTTTTAACACTGTGCGCGCGCTCGGTATAAATGGCCTGGATGGGGTGAATGTGAATACGGGTACCAATGGCCCCAGGTGGGGTCAACATGAACGGCCTCTCACAGATGCACCACGCAGATCGTCATGGCAGCGGGATGAGGACCGGTTCAATCATACATTTGGGCAAGCACGACACTCGCAAGGTCAAAATACTTATCGACGACCGTGGCAAGAGAGAGATGCATCCGGTGGAGGAGCCAGACGGCGCGGATGGTCAGCTCGTCAAGACACTGATGAACCCTCCTCGTCTTACAGACGGTCTCACTTTGGGTCCCGTCGGTAACCAAGTTGGGATGGGGATCAGGTCTTGAGGAGGTCTGGATTAATCTTAGATGTCGCACTCACTCGATCGTCATACTTGATAGATTAATGTAGTAGGTTTAGTAGATATTTGCATCATTCATCACTCCAATGACCGACGCCCTTGTGCACCATGCCGAACATGCCGAAAGTTGTTTGGCCTCGTCTGATGGGACATAGCTTCTGTACATTATTACAGCCACTAGCTGGAAACGATGGAAGGTGTTCCACGGCTTCCTCAGGGCTTGCAGCCCCAACCAGGCCAACCCGATGCCGAAGAGCAGGCAAGGAGAGAGGCAGAAGATTCTATGCGCAGGGAGATGATAGCCACTGTCTTGGACACTGCTGCGCGCGAGCGGCGTAAGTTCCTTCACCTTCTCGAGCTGGCCAACCTAACGTCCCTCGATGGACATTAATCCACCCTTTAACCCAATCCCTCATCGCAATTCGAACCTGGAACGACGATGGCAACGACGAATGGGTAACCCGCGTTCCATCCGACCCGCAGTCTCCCGCATCGCACTCGTGAGTCCCGAGCGATCGCGGCAGATCGAAGATATCCTCGTTCGGATGGCCCGGTCCGGCCGCCTGCGCACAACAGTGAACGAAGAGAGGCTGATAGAGCTCTTGGAGGAGGTGAGCAACGCGTGTGCATCGATCATGCTCGGAATCCTCTCCGCCCCTTCATCTCGTTCCTTACTGGATCCACTTACGACGCATGCGTGTATAGATGGAAGAAGCACAAAGCAAGACGAGCACTAAAAAAACGACGATCAAGGTATGTGGTTGACGCCAAGGGTGCTCTCGAAGTTGACAGAAGGTCTCGTCTACTAGTATCAACGCAGGCGGGACATCGACGATGATGATGACTTTTGACCCAGTTGACATCACCGCAGGTCGCCTTCTGATTCTGTCCTGTGTTGCTGTGGTCGTCTAATTGCATTTTTTATACTTCCACTCATCGAGACCGAACTCGTGATCAGCAGATCTCGATGAACGACAGCGCCCTTGAGTTCGACCGATCACACCTGTAGAACCGTCCAGCGACAAGTCTTACATTCACCGATCGATCGTACAATGGCTTATCAGGTATAGTATTCCTTGACGAACTTTCCCCACTTCTCGATCACAGGTTTGACGATCAAATCCCACTCATTCCCTTTGTACTGCCCATTTTTTGGACGCGGGAAAGCAAAAATTTCCCTGTGGGCCACACCGCCTAAGTAGAGTTAGTCGTGAAACAACAGACTATACTATACTCACAATCACGACACGCGGTCGAGTTTACGATGGTTCTCTTCGACAACGTGGAAGTGGCATCGGAAGTGTTATTTGGCCAGCCCGGATTAAGATAGGGGGCATACGAGGCCAGGTCTATGAGTTCAATGTGGACGAGTCGTTCGACGCGATGACAGAAAGGTCCAGGATCGCCTGCCTTAATGTTCCCCTTAAGTAAGCACTGATCTATTCCACCATCGTCTTCAACTGTGCCTGGCCACCACCCGCGCGGGATTGTTATCTTGGAACCGCATTGTTTATCCCATTGATCGAGCCTCTTGTTAAGGTTGACGGCGCGACCGACTTTGAGCTGTATCAAGTCTGGTCGTTCGGGATCTGCAAATCCAACATCATCGATGTGCGTGGGTTCACGAAATAGAAGATCAGAACGGCGTTACCTCGTATCTCGAATATATAGATGTAGCCGGGACAGTCAGCAGAAGATACTGCTTTTGCCATTTCCACTCTCAATGCCAATTGGGTATCCATCTGCAGGTATTTAGGTATATAATCTGCAAAATGAGATCAGACGATCGTTTCTGCTTGACTTTCCAAAGCTCGCATACGACTGAATTCGACAAATCTCTCTGCATTTCCAGCTTTTCGAACATAAAACCCGGGTTGGGTGGCGAGAGCCTCTTTATGTTGATGGCAATACAAAACGGGCGTAGGATCCAGATAGGTATGCGTCGCGGGAGGTTTGAGTCGTCTGGAACACCGCTTCCCGGCCCTGGTCATACCACTACATAGTACCACATTTTTTCCAGAAGGTGTCACAGGAGAGGAGACGGAACGCGGTCGAGCAGAAATTCTGTCGAACGTCGGCGGGCGGAGGCCGGTCCCAGTAGTCAAGGATGGTTTCGATATTGTTCCGGGTGACACAATTACATCCGAGCGTCGCCGTGGAAAAGCGGGAGTAAAGACGGGAGCAAGAGGGGATTTCATTGGGGGCTTTGGCCCCGGGGCCTTGAGGGCATCCTGTGGTGTCAAGGTTTGCCTGCCACTGCCAGTCTGAGGCACGGCTTTCTGTCTCGGAGGCGTCACTGACGGCGCTACGTCCTCTGACAACCTAGCTGGGCGGTGTTTGTCGAACTTGGTTCTCGACGTCAGCAGCCTTGGATCGAAACCGCCAACAAAGATGGTCTGTTGACCAGTAGGATCAGATAGATTAGCTTCGAGCGAGAGAGCACCGAGACTCTCGACAATATCAAGCTGCTCCGGAGGAGGAGGGAGTGGTCTGTTCGTGATGGGTGGCGTCTTGTCGAACAGCGAGAGAGTACCGAGACTCTCGACAATATCAAGCTGCTCCGGAAGAGGAGGGAGTGGTCTGTTCATGATGGCGGGAGTCCTGTCGGCCGGCGAAAGGAAAATCTCGACAAGATCAAGCTTTGGAGGTGGGGGTGGTCTGTTCATGATGGCTGGGATCAACCCGCTAGAAAAGGGCCGCAAGCGAAGAGGCTTGCGCCAGGGAGAAGCGGCGCGCGAGAAAAGAACGAGAGTGGAAATCTGACTCGAGGGACTGTATTGATGTGCATCGCCGCATAAGCACTGCAGCTTCCAACGATAGTCTCAACAATGACGCCTGCCTTTTGCAGTAAAGCAGTCCCCGCACGGAAGATTCGTCCGCTGCGTCCGTACTCGGATCTTTCCTCGTGAATTCAAACGATAGAATACGTTCGTGCAGAACTGCGAAAGACACTCCAACGATCACATCGACCGATTTATCGACGATTGTTCTCCTAGTCTGAACCTGAGAAGTACTCAGGTGATGCGATGGCGGGTGCCACTGCCATCCATGGATTCATAGCGTCGTAAGTTTCCTCGCCTATTCGATCTTATCTCGGCTGAGCTGTCTCGTGATGCTCAGCCTCACACTGCAAGTTCCGTGAGACAATAACGACTTTTGCTAATTTACTGATGGGTCTGTCAGTTTATACTTGTTCGGGTTCCATCTCATTGCAGCGCGGTCGGTCCGCGGAGCAGGGTCTGATGTGAGCCTCCTTCTCAATGGAACTTCAGTCGCTTGGCTAATGATTCGCGGGGTTCACAGCCAAGAGACAGCCTTTTTCGAAGGCTTATTTAATTGATTTGTGTAATGGTGATGGGATCAGTGCGAATCGAATACCTCAGTGTCGACTCTTGCCTGAAAAATCTGCGAGTCATTAGTCTGTGGTAAAGCGTTCGGAAGAGTGCCATTAAGAGGCTCACATCGGACCATGCTCCGCGGGCCGACCGCGCTGCAACGGGATGGAACCTGAGCAAGTACAAACTTAAAGACCTGCCAGTCGCCGGCATCAGTAAATTAGCAAAAGTCCTTATCGTCTTACGGAACTTGCAGTGACTTACGACGTGAGGCTGAGCACCCTGAACATCACGAGGCGATTAAAAAAGTTCAATGGATCGAGATAGGTATCTTTAAGCGAGAAAACTCACGATGTTATTTACAGACCAATATTGATAGGGGTGCAACTGAAGTTAATCGACCCGTTCTACGTGCGTGGAGAACGATCAGCGTCGTTCGTATACATCGAAAACAACGTTAACCTGCGAAGGTGCTGCCAGTGCCGGTAACAGTGATCGGGGGGCATCCGAGACCGACGAGACCAGAGACGTCGGGAAGGACAATTCAAACCCGTCCCAAGAGCTGGTTAATTGTCGTGTCACTGTATGCAGTACAGGCTATCACAAATGAAGAACGCGAACGCATGCGGAACAGGGAAATCTCAAGACATAAGTGTTGTTGTAGCCCTTGATCGAGCCCGTGTTGCACTAGGAATCATCAGTACGAGCTTCGAGCTCGCTAGACGCAATGGCGACGACCGCGGCAAGAGCAATGACGAGCAAGAAGTTGATGTACATATTTCTTGAGTAAGAGTGCTGAATTGCTCGAAAGGCGATGGGATGGCCTTTTTACATTGCGAGGAACTCTCTTGTTCCTTCCCCTAACGTACGGCCCATTCGCCTAGCGCACATGGGTCAGTCTGATGAGGCCGAGCGTACCTGGTTGTTACTCCCTCACGGCAAAGTAACAAGGGAAAGGCCACGTCGTGAAACGCCGGGGTTCATGAACGACATTTCTGGCAGAGCATACCGTACACCCAACGCCGCCCATCGGTGCCCGAAAAGACATTGAATATGGCGGCCAGAAGAGGCCCGCCCTGGCCGCTATGGACTACGTTGGACAAATTTACAGCTTGGCGTGTAAATACACCTGACTTGTCCGAGAGCATATTCCGCCACAGGGGGCACAATTCATCTATCATGAGAAAGTAGTGAGATATCAGTATCTGAACGAGGAAAATTAACATCCAAAGTACCCGGATGCAAGTAACCGAGCGATGTGGTAGCTGTCTGACAACTGATCGGTTGTGCCCCGCATCATGTGACATCCCGGGGACTGTACGGAGTCACTGCAGGCCTTGGTAACTCACGTATCCATTCTTGTTTCCCCCCAGGTCAAGTACGTCCCTACCTTTTCTCTCTTTTTTACGAGATGAAACGCACTGGGCTCTGACATACTTGATGCCATGCACTACGCTTTCAAAGAGAGCGGCGGCCTAGAAAACCGTTGACTGATTTTTTTCTATTGCTCTGCTCAACCGCCTACTGAAACTGTCGCTAACTCTGCATTTAATAGGTCGTCATCGAAGTCAAGGGTAGTGTCGTGGTAGCGTACAGCTGTCGTACTCTAGTACTCGGTCTAATACACCTACCACCATGGCCGATATCGATTCACAAACCGTCGTTTCTCTCCTGGACGAAATGAGTGCGAGTATGGCCTCCACCAGACAACTCATCCAGTCTCTAAATGAAAAGTAGGCAACCGAACACCGGCGTACGGACAGATCCTGATAACACCACGCACAGACATGCCTCCACGGACGAGTTGGACACCAGAGATGGCATATCCCTCTTGTCCGTCAAACACCACATCATGCTGTTTTACCTTCAGTCGCTCGTTCTCCTCGTCGCACGACGTGCAGCAGGTGACACGCTCGAAGACCGGACCCCAGCATCCCTGCCATTCAGCACCGTCCAGCGCGACGCACGCGGGGCAGGTGTGGGCGACCTGGTGGATTCGATGATCGAAGGCCGTATCGTGTTCGAAAAGATAAAAGTTCTCGAAAGCAGGCTTAAGTATCAGATCGAGAAACTTGTTCGCATCGCAAGCGTGGACGATGCGTCGAAAAACGTTGCCGAAGGTGGGTCGTTCTCGCTCACTGGCGTCCGATGATCACTAACACTGTCGTTCGCGTCAGACCCCCTGGCCTTTCGACCCAACCCCCAAAACTTGGTCAACAACGACCAAGCTTCAGACGCGGCGTCGGATGGGGACGACAACGAAGGGACGGACCACCGTGATGGCATCTACAAGCCCCCCAAACTGGCACCGATGCCTTACACAGAGAAAACAGGCGATAAACGTTCCCAACGTCAACCCATCCCGAAAACGCTCGCCTCGCTCCTACATCAGGATCCATCACGTCCGCATATCGAGTCTTCCTCTGGCTTGGGAGCAATGCCCGCGCTGGCTTCGGATCGTGCGCGCGAGATTCAACAGATGACCGAGTTCGAGGAGGAGAACTTTACCCGGTTGGTGATGAAAAAGAAGGACGCGCGGAGACGCAAGCAGGATGAAGCAGATCTTGCGCTGGGTGGAACGGGCTCTAGTCACGGGCGGCGACGTGGTCGTGGCCTAGAAGATGAATTCGAAGATGTGTTGCGTTCTGTGGGAAGGACGAGGGCGGGTGCCATTGGGGACGGTTACGAAGAACTACGACAAAAAGGCAAGAAGGCCGGTACATTGTCTCGGTCTAGGACGAGGGTGCGGGACGAGGGAGACGAGGAGGAGGGGAATCGTCAAGTGAAACGGAGTCGGTTCCAGAAGGAGAGACGAGCACTCAGTAGGAAGACAGCCAAAGCAAGACGATAGAGTAGGATAGTGTTTATTACCGAAAGAGGAAATACCCCTATTAACTCGACCCTCATGATACCCGCGACTCGTCTGATGAAACCAGCCAAGATGGCAGCGTCTCAGAAACGCATCGCAGTCGGTACCATCGCCAGCACTGGGTCCAAGAAGCGCAAAGTCGAGGTCCAAACGACATTGACGTTGGTTCTCTCGACTCGCACTGTTTTCGTTCTGAGCGCCGTCTCTCTCTCAGGTCGACAATCGCCGTCACGACGACCAAGATTGACGATGCCACTAAAGACGCGAGCGACATCATGGACAATCTTGAACGGGACACGATGGGCACCTCGTGGAGGACAGCTCTCGAGAACGAGTTCACCAAGCCTTATTTTCGCGAGGTCCGACGCCGACAACGCACACCACCTGGCGTATGCTGATCCTTCCCCCCTTTTTTTCGCAGCTCAAAGCGTTCCTGGTTTTGGAGAGTAGGTCCCATCAAATATACCCACCTGGTGAGTTTGATTCAGAAGTTGCGGGTCCGCGTACGAGACGACGAACCCGCGCGTTTGTCCCAGCTAGAGATATCTACTCGTGGTCGCGATTGACGCCACTCGACGCCGTCAAGGCTGTCGTGATTGGACAGGCAAGCGCGTTCCCCTCGGCTCTCCCTTTTCAACTCACCCCCGGCCCACATCGCTAGGACCCATACCACGACGTCGGCCAAGCACATGGTTCGTCACACCCCACCTCCACTCGAGACCACATCTTCGCGTACTGACGCGACGCTCACGTTGCAAGGCCTCTCATTCTCCGTCCTGCCACCGACGAAGCTGCCCGGGTCGCTCAGGAACATCTACAAACAACTCGCGACCGACATCCCTACCTTTTCTCCTCCAAAAACTGGGTCAGTCGCTTCCACGTGGCGTTCACGCCCTGACCATGAACTTTTTCCCCTCGGGCCGCGATTGCCCCAATTCCAGAGACCTCACGCCCCTTGCTGAAGCAGGCGTTCTCTGGCTCAATACCTGCCTCACCGTCCGCGCCCACAAAGCGAACTCACATGCCAAAAAAGGATGGGAGTCCTTCACAGACGCCGTTCTCGATGCTGTCCTTACGCACGCCAACGGTATCAACCGTGGAATCGTCTTCTTTGCGTGGGGGCTCCCGGCGCAAAAGACGTGCGAGCGATTGCGGATCGACGAAGTACGTCGCTTTGATTCTTATGGTCATCCGGGGACGATGTTGCTGATACACATCTTTCGTATGAGTTTAGAAGAGACACTTGGTGTTGAGGTAGGCAACTACTTTCGTCGTTCTTGGTCTTGGTCGACAAACTAACGTGGGTTTCATTCGCCCCCAGATCCGCACATCCGTCGCCTCTTTCTGCACATCGTGGTTTCCTCGGAAACGGACACTTTAAACGGGCAAACGAGTGGTTACGGGCAAATGACATGGACACGATCGACTGGACGGTACTCGGCGCCTCGACGACAACGCCTGTCGCGACCTCGTCGAAATCTGGATGATGCCAACCACAACCGCCAT
Organism: Pulveroboletus frians; assembly: GCA_038089395.1. Classification (NCBI taxonomy): domain Eukaryota; kingdom Fungi; phylum Basidiomycota; class Agaricomycetes; order Boletales; family Boletaceae; genus Pulveroboletus; species Pulveroboletus frians. The sequence continues at coordinate 3,798 of JBBPKT010000268.1, read as the reverse complement.
GATGCACGTACTGTTGTGTTACTCTTTTATACCAAAGCAAAACGTCGAACAATACAGGTGGAACCACCGAGCTTGGTTTGATCTGCTGCCCCAATCGACCAGTAGAAAGAGACGTTAAAAATACACTTGAAATAGCCCCTCAATGCACCTGGAATCGTACTGTCCAATCCATGCCATAGCGTCGTGCCATGTTCATGGTCCCCCTTTTTTTCCCGGTTAGGTAGGTAGGTCTCATCGTCTGTTCCATCCGCCGCTAGGATCAAGACTCGTTCCCGAACCTTGACTGGAACCCGGAGCTCCTGGCAGATTCATGTCCGCAAAATACCCTGCCGCCGCAGCGTTGAGTGCGTTGATGTCGAAGCGCATCGGCTGGAATTGTCCCTGATGTGCAAAATGTCTCGCCGCCGCTGCTGCGGCGAGCATGTTGAATTGAGATACGCTGGATGCTTGCATCTGGGTCGGCGAGTGCCCCTGTCCTGTGGTGCCTCCCGACGTCTGAGAGGATGGTGTAGCCGGCGGCGGGAGCGAGGCCAGTTGAGCGAGAACATGGCTAGTGGAGGCCGTCTCAGCGGGGAACGTTGCCGTTGGCGGCGTCATCGGTGGGGGTTTCCAGTTCTGTACACGCAACGAGTTCAGTACACGGACGTGAGACACCTGGAACAAAAGCCACACACGTTTTGCTTGCCAGCGCGATACAGCTCCTCCAACGTTTCATCAAAAACGCCGCGTCCCTCAAATTCGTGGTATGCCTTGTACAACCTCAATGCAGAGCGTGCATCCTCGATCGAGTCGTGTGTCTCTGTCTGGATGTTCTCTCCGAGGACGAACCAAGAAAGGAAACGGAGTGAGAGACGGCGCTGGCGGTTACGGAGAAAGTAGAGGTCTACTGTATCGATCACTTGGTCGGGTGGGACGAAGATGTCTGTCGTGCGGTATAAGTGAACGTTGGGATGTCACGGACAAGCTAGGAACTGACTGATGATCCGGAAGTCTTTGGAGAGCCCATGACCGATAAATATACATCCCCGATCGACCAGTAAGCGCAGCTTCTTGTAGACAAGTTTCAGCGGGGTCAAGGTATACCTCGACAAGTGGGGATCCAAGTCTCCGACTAGTACAGCACCAAGAAGCCCCCGTCAGCGACGCAGAGGGAGACCAGAAAGAACGTACATTTGATGCCGGAGAATTCGGTGAGATAATCAACGATGACCTCACTTGTATGAATGTGATCGTCAATGAACGGAATGCCTTCTTTCGGTCCGTCCCCTCGCAAGACTGATACACGTGCAAGACTGAGGCGAGCAGGGCGAATGACACGGTTCGTTCCATCGGACCTAAACTCTGCTTCTTCCTGTGGCATAGATGTAAGCGTGAGGAGATGAACGCGTCAAGCCAAGTGCAAAATGCACCTGTTGCATAGACACGAACTCGGCATCGATTGCGACCAACGTTCCGGGTTTGGGCAACTCCTCGAAGCGCAAACATTCGTGTTTGATTAAGCTCTTGTCCCGATTTCTACGTCGTGTGTTCATTGGCAATGATAGGACAGATAATGTCAGCACTTACACCGATATGGACGTGTCACGACTTAATATCGAGGGGTCGAGCTCATCCGGAAGACGGCTAAAGTCTAGTTGAGAGCGCACGTCATCTCGTTCGAGATACAACACAGTAGGGACCTGGTTTTCCGTGTAAAGAAGTACGAAACGAGACGCGAAAGGCGCGTACATACTTTCCAAGTACTCGGGAAGCTCAACGCTTCGTTCTCGGAAATGTTGCGAACCACAAAGTCATTAAACAAGAACCATGGGCTTTTGAGATGCGGCTGATTTTCGGCCTCGGGCACTAGAAGGAAATGAAGGGCGAAAGCAGAGACAACTAGTCAAAATGACTGGCCTTTCACGATCGCAACCAAGTGCGAGTACCTCGCTTTTGTCATAATCTGACAAACGACGGCCTACAAAGGAATAGTCATGAGCATTCAATACACGGATGACCGCATATACGCACTCGAAGCTCATAGGTCACACTCTCGGGATCGTCGATTCCTTCCACCTCCCCTCTGACATCTACCGTCGGATTCAAGAATCTGCCGCTTCTCGCGTCAATCCAATATTTCAGATTGTCGTCGTTGTATACACCCGCATTTACCGCCAAGATAGGAGGAAGATCAGCGCTCGGGATCGAGCGGCGGGAGGAAAACGTGGAGAATTCTTTGCATGTTTGACAGGTGGCTTTGTGAGACATTTGGCGGATTATGGACGTGCGGAGAATATCAGCAAAGGAAACTTGAGGCGGAAGTTCGTTGGGAAGCGGCTAAAAGTTGAAAGGGGTAAATAATGGCACGAGGAAAAAAGAGAGAGGTACCCTTCGTGGATAAGTCATGTCAACGACATGAGTCATGTTCTCCTTCTCCCTGACAGCCTTGCAGTTCAGACACACGATAATATTCTTTGCATCGATCCCCAATAATTGTGTTACAGGAGCTGCAGCGGGTGAGAAGGAAGCATTTGCGTTGGGGTAAATGTCAGCTTGAAACGCAGCAGGGGTAGAGTGCGGGGGAGGACGGTGAAATATCAGAGGGTTATGGGGGAACGAGTTGCCTTCCGAGCTGAGATGGTCGATGAGGAAACGATGGAATGACTGTATCATGTGAGCGTAATCGACTTCGGTAGGTTCACGACCATAATCGATTAGCTCGAGTTGGTTTTGGGCTGGTTTTTGTTGCATGTGCTTGAGACATTGATATTTGGGAGAGGGGGATCTTACCTTGCGCGAGCACGCCAACAGTCTTGCAGAAGTTGCTGGATTGACAATTAGTGCCGTGTGCGTCCTCGAGCATGCGTACGACAAAGCCGAGCTCGCATAGCAAACAGTGTTCTCGTGGACAGTTTGTGGTGATGTGTGACCTGGCCAGGGTTCTGATGGGGAGGGTGTAATGCATCACTTGTAGAATCGGGTTTGTGTACGAATTTAATATGTGGGTTTCAAGACCGCTGTATGCTGTTTTGTTGTAGAACCTGGAGGGAGTGAGACTGACGAGAGAGGGATGGAAAGGGGATGTACCCGAAATCAAAGTCTTCGACACCGAATTTGGAGTACTCGATTTCGACTTTGCGATATATGCGGGGTACTTCATCGATGCTATCGTCGAGCGTGAGATGCTCTAGCTCGATCTGTGGTATAGATAAGCTGCTGTGCGGGGAAGGACGACGGAGAGACTGACGTCGTCGTCACGTTTACTTTTTCCGCTTCTAAACCTGGCTTGATCTTTTGTGCTCGAAACGACGACACGATTTCTCCGACCTCTGAGTTCCTTTGGGAGAGCGGCGTAGGCAACATTGTCGTTTATCTTCATCGTTGACAGGATTTGAGGAGGTATTTTGGCAGGGGGTGGGTAGGGGGGGTTAGTCGAGGAGAGGAATTGAGGTGTCCAGGAGGAAAGGAGGAGGCTGGTGTAATGTGGCATGCCGATGGAGTTGAGAGGGCTTGAGCGGGGTAGGTTGGCTGATGAAACGGAAAGGCAGAAAAGGTGACATACGAGGAATCTGACCAGTTTATTTCGGGGAGTGGTTCGGGGACGTCTGCCCATTCGACTGGCTGGCCTTGAAAGCCGTTGAAGAAGGGCTCGGACGATTCGTGTGCTGCTGTGAGGAGATGGATTGTACCTACGGCGTCACCAAAGGCCAGGTAAGAGCCATTGGACGACACGGCGGCGGATGTGATGTATGACGTGCTGTCAAGCTGGAAGAGGGTTGAAATGAGAGAGGTGACGAGAGGACGGACACGTACGTGATA
>JBBPKT010000267.1:0-25950 GCA_038089395.1 Pulveroboletus frians | reverse complement strand
GGCCATTCATCACGTCAACGGTGCGAACATTCATCTATTTGCTCGGGGTCTGACCCCTTCCTCCTTTCTCTCTCACCTCACCTTTCCCTCCCACAGAGATACTTATCATGTAGACCCGCTTCGCACGACATCCAACCATGCCAGTTGACGAGCTTCTGCAGAGACTGGTGTGTTTGCCGCGTGAGGTCCCAGTCTGACTGTTAGGCCTTTTCTTTTTGCTTCCCTGTCGCTCTCCGCGATCCCGACATCGGCCCTTCCCTAAGGATGCGTCGTAGCTCCTCGATCCGAGTGCCAACGTCGGTCCCTTTTACCCCTACCCTCTTACGTTCTGTGTTTGGTTGCTCTGCGGGTTGGCACGCCTGTTCTGACCCCTTCAATTGGCGCCGGGGCGGGTGATGAACCAGAAACTTCTTCAACTATACAGTTTTCATGCCCTTCTCACAAAAGTGCAGCAGCACCAATCACGCCGTGTCGAGTCAAGACATCCACATTATGGATGAGATCGTGCGTCAACGTTCAACGCCAAGCCCAACTCCGCGACATCACCGCCCGAACTTGCCATCGTCGGATCGATCATGAAGCGCGTCCGCAGCGTGCACTAACAGTTCCTCGACATCGTCGCATCGATGAAGGTCCACCAGGGCCTCGTGTCCGACGTCTGCCCGTTGAAATCCTGGGCGAATCTTCGTACGGCGCTTACCCCCTGAAACGCACACCGAGCCAGACACGCGCACCACGTCATTGCCATTGTTGCGTGTCGGTAGTTGGTGGCGAAAGGTCGCATTAGGGGCACCCAGGCTGTGGTGCTCGTTGTCGGTCCGGCCGAGTCATCGGGTGTTGCAGCAGGGTTTATTCCTTTATCGCCACTGGATCTCACGTACTCGGGGCCGCCCATTGTCCCTCGCAGTCGACACGCACCGCCCCCCTCGCAGCCCAGTGCAGCGGTACGAAGATCCGAGCCGCTACAGCCATATACTAGCCGATCCGCACGGCTCTGTGTCACGTTTGACGAAGCGACTGCGCCGGATCTGTTGCTCAAGGACCTTCCAGTGCTTGAGCACCTCACTCCCGAAGGCGATTCTACACGCGGCGCAAAAGATTGCAATTATCCAACCGGAACCAAAGTTGCGCAGTCTCACCCTGTCCTCGGTCACGTTTAGTGCAGACATGTTGGGTGGACTCGATCCTGGCTGGATGCATCTCGCACGCCTCCGCGTTACGCTTGGTCGGGCACCAAGTCACCATAAGGAGGACCGTCCGATCCCCTCCTTGCGCTTTGGCCGCACCTCGAAGGATTCATGTTTTCCCCTGTCTTTATCTCGCGTCATGGCGTAGCAACGACGGCGACGGATCCCACACCGCTCACGCTCACGCACGTCCACCTCCGCTCGCTCGATATCGTCACGCTCTACGGTGTCGAATTTCTTCTTGATGCGCTTACCTTGCCTGATTTAAGGTACCTCAAGGTTCGGGATCTGGTATCCTTCCGAGCACGTGGCGGCAGAATGAGGGTTTTTTGGCGCGGTCAAAGTGTTTGCTCGAGACGCTTCGAATTCATGGTGCGCAGGCGCATACATGGGTGATGGACAGCGGCGCCTCAGTGTGGACAATGTGGTACACAATCGCCTCGGATTCTCTTACATATTCATATTGAATGTTGTAACAGTCGGCTCCGCTCAGGCTTGTAGCCGCATTAACTGATTTTTGGACGAGTCGCTTTGAGGCTTCCCGATCGATTCACGGCCCGGGGGGACCAACTACTTACATGCCTCTCCCAGGGCTGCGATTCCGATTGAAGTTAGGTCTTCCCGTGTTGAATACACCTATGGTACCATTTAACGGGAAAGAGGAAAGAATGACGTGAGGACGGTGGGGTACAGCATGACGCCAGACAGCTCCGGCACCCGTAGGAAGTATAGACGCAGACAAGAGGCCTTGCTCACCCCGACACACAAGGTGTTTTGCAGTGAATGAGAGGGGGATGCCATCCTCGTTGAGCTGAGATGGCGTTCCGGATTTCCCCAGGGCGTCCACGTCAGAAAAGGGTAGTACATAAAGGTTCCACACCGCGTTATCAGTACACAGGTCTGGACTATATCTTTGATCAAGTCCGCATGGCCGTCATGTCGAGTCATTAATCCGTCCGTCGTGAACCCTTGCTGGGAACGAGGGCCCAGAGGATTATCATGAATACCATCATTGCTACCAGCCTTCACACGACACGTAAGAGTGGCGCGGCCAACAGAGACCATCACACTCACAAGGGCTGCAAGGCGCTGATACCCGACTTGGACGCAATCGCGCCAGTCATAAAAGGAAGCAGCGCTGATCCTGCTTGACCGAAACCAGCGATCCATCCTATTGATTCTATCATGTCTCACGTGAGCAACCAATTCTTGGACAGGCTCGATGAGAGAGGTTACCAGTCAACAGCCAAGCCGGCAATACGCGTCCAGCGTGGTTCATCGTGATTGGATACATCGGTCCCAGCAGGATACCAATAATTGAAACAGACACGGCATCGCCAATCAGCGATGGTACAAACCATATGACCAATTCCAATCCAATTGCAAGAAGACCGTAGATGAACAGAACCTTCCTTTCTCCCACCTGAAGGGGTGGGTGCATGACAAGCAAGCCGAAGTAGTGGATGCACAGAAGACATACCTTTTGATTGAACCACAAAAGAGCGACACGACCCGCCGTCAGACCTGTTCACAGACATACAGGTGGTATGAAGCTGGACTCTTCCTAGATGCGACATACCTCCAAAAAATCCTGATGATATGTACCCAGACGACGGACCACCACCCCGAACGTCGATGATATACGTTACAATCCAGCCTCAAGGTCGACGTGAACGAAACATAAAACCATTGGCATAACGGACATACCTCCAAGGGTAACCTCGACACCGACGTAAACAAGGATGAAGATCGCAAGGAAGTGGACATCCTTCAACGTAAATAGTTGCTTCATGTGACTATTGCCACTCTCATTCCGCTCTCCTGCGGACTGTCCGATCTGAGCCAAGGATTCTTCAAGTGACGTGAGCACTAGATACAGGTGAGTCACAGTAAGGGCACACCATCCTGGTTCTTAAAGCGGAAGACAACAATCAAGAGGACGGTGTTTATCAGCGCGACACCCAGCGACACGAGATAATGGAGAGACCAATGTGGAAGTTGAGCGAACTGTGTGGCAACGAGCGGAGACGACAGTGCCCCGACACCTTCGACGTCCAATGGATGAGTACTTTGCTCAGACACAATGCACAGCATCGCATACCATAAGCCTACCCTTGTTCAGTTCTGTTCGATGGAAATAAGGACGGGCATCAACGTACTGCATGCAGGATCCCCATCTTGGTCCCTTTCTTGTCCTCGAGGCTAGCTACGAAACCGTTCGCTTGAGCGTCCTAGAAGAGAGTTTAGCGACAGATGAGACTAGCCAACACAAAAAACAAACCTGCAATGCCATGCCGACACCATTGATGGCATATCCGAGCACGAGCGCTGGAAAGGGTAAAGCGGCAGCTTCGATGCTATACCCAATCACCTGGAGTATAGATCCTAGTAAGCGAATACAGTAGACCCGTCATCAGATCTTACTTCTTGGCAGGAGAGACCTAAACGTAGACGACGCACCAAAAACGATGACCTATGTTCAGAATCGGCGCGTCAGCATCCAAAGACCGCCAACCGAGCGTACACAGAACGACCTTTCCAAAGCCATATCGATCATTCAGTACTACATTCGAGAATGCGCCTGTCAAGAACCCCTTTTCATTGCCATCAACGTCGAGGCGCATCCCTCCAACACGGGTCGAAATTGAGACGACACTTACGATGCAGGCAAACACGAAAATCAATGATACCACTGCGAAGTTGACCTGTTGACAAATCCACGTCAACAACGATGGATGTTCCCAGGCATGCAAGAGACCTACGTGGTAGACTTTTTGAATTCGTGGCAACAACGGACCTGTCGTCCCGTCGTTCCAACCTGCGAGGTATAGCGTCCAGCACAGGGTCGCAAACTGAATACGTGCACGGAGTCGCTGCGCCTTGGTCTTGTGAATGGTGGTACTCGTGATCGCGTTTGCAGTGTAAGGAGCTTGCCTCATTGCAACGGCGTCGTCAGCAGAGATCTTGGGCCCAAGGTTGCCCAATTCAACGTCTTCGCCGATCTGAATATGATCATCGCTGGATCGGGTCGTTGGGTGTCGTGTACTGGCCCCGCCTTCATGGGAAGCACCGGTGATCTGCATGTCCGACGAGATGAACGTTGATCGGCTTGCCGGGAATGATATTTATATGCGTTTTAGATGTTGCCTTGAGGTCATGACAACGGAGGCATCTATTATCATCCATCCAATCAAACACCAAATCCCACACACCAGTTTCTTCCCTTGAGTGCACCTCGACAACATCGTCTCGCAATGGCAGGAGAAGGACTTGAGTTCATCTCGGGAGCACTCCAAATAGGATATTGCCTTGGCGATGTCAGCATAGCTGCATCATTATTCTCCGGGTTCCAGCAGTACTCCCGGAGTGTCCGAGTGCCTGTCTGTCGCATTGCCCACGTTGGAACAATCCGCAAACGCCAAACAAAGCAGGGCGAAGAAAGGCAAACGTACCGTGATCATGTTGGGATCAAAACACTGGAAGTTCGAGCATTGAGTGGGTGGGAGGCAGACCCTTCCGAAACACGGTCGTTTCCAGATGACCCATGTCTCGTCACCATTCTCTCATAAACGTCGAGGCTCGACCACCCACTGGCTCAAGCTTCAAGACTGACATATCGGAGAGCTTTAGAAAGACGGGTGCCGTGTCAAGTCCCAAGGTCCTAAGCAAACGCCAACCATTCAATCCAACATTACACCTTGGCGTCAAGGCTGGAAAATAAAAATGAAAAAGAAATGTCGACATCGGATTAACCACTCCTTCCGTCTCTACAATCCCACTCCGTGCCCCTCGCCTCGTCCTAATACCTCTCAGTAGTTGTTCGCCCCATTGACCTTGTCCTTGAGTTGATTGATAAACTGCTGGTAACTCGGCAACACATCCGCACGATCTTGAATGAGACAGCTGAGTGCCCACAGTCGTAATGGTGGTTCGCCGTCCTCTTTAACAACATAGAGATGGGGATAGTACACCCCTCGACGCAACTCGCGGGTTTTTTGGATGATGGCATTGACACGCTGGGAAAATGGATTGTCCAGAACCGGAAGCGTCATCTACAAAACAACGAATTTGTGTGGATCGGTGAGTACACACGAGATGGTGGTCAAACAGTCTGCACAAGCGGAACGATGCTCACCTTGCCACCACGCAAGACTTCGTAGCTGGGAAGATTGAACATATCCAATATAAGCTGCGGCACCGCGTCCCGACCAACCCACATGAAGATCGTCTGGCCATCCTCTATAAGGAAGAGACCATGGCGTTCTAAGCGCTCCGAAGTCATTGGCAGCGGTGTCGGCATAATGATACCGTTCTCTCCGACAGTGCCCACCTGGAATACAAGTTAGTAGAGGGAGGAGAAGCATGACACGACCCCACCTCAGGAGACATGTTATGTAGCGAATAAAATGTGGGATGGATGTAGGGAATAAGTGTTTGGGAAGGCAGTGAAGTAAGTAGCGCTTGAGCATATGCTCTAAGATCGGGGGGAATCTGCGCGCTTTGACGGATACCGACCTAGAGCATCATCAATATTAGCGTCATAATTTCCTCCCTGTAGAACCAACGAATCCCCTACGTTCTTCAAGAGTCCAAGAACCAGCACAGGGAGCATCTTCAGATTCTCTGACACTGCTAGTTGTGCACTGGCACCTGCGCCAGCAGCCGTCATACTATTTTTATACGAGGAGAGTATGTCCACCATGCGTTGCATGATCGCATCTCTGCTGTCTTCCAGTTTATGTGTGAGAGAGCGTTCCACAGCCTTGTTTGCCAGTAGTGTCACTATAGCTACTTGATCTGCAGATGCAAATATTTCTGAAAGACTGCTTGTTGTCGGGAGCGCGAGTGTAATGACACGAATCCGGCGCTCGCCATAACATGTCGTATGAAGAACGGCAGTCTGGAAGACAACGAAAGGCGCGGTGATGGTGTCTTCAATCTGGATTTCAATGGCATACGACTGATCGGTGGGCACAGCTGGCATCGCAAGGAGATCCGTAGACCTGACAAAAAAGTTGCCGTGGAAAGATGCCATCCGTAATCCTGGAATTAAAGAGATAAATTATAGCGGGTGACGAAAAGATATTGTTTACCCTTTGATGCACGGACACGCATAACAGCTTCGAGCATGATTGGCATTGCGAGCACTTCACCAAATTCGTGCGCAAACTTGACAGCATCCTCAGCACGCGAGGCATTGAATGCAGGATAAAAGAACGTCTGGCCGGAAGTATAATGAGGAAGGCATGCTGCAAGACAACACATAAGTTCAGACTGATTTGTTTTATGGAGATCATACCAAGACTAGCAACATCTTGATATGCTGAGCTGAAGAGGAACATGTCCACGGAAACCTGTGCACGCGAGCATTCGATAGCAAACGTTTTGTAGAATGGTGACGCTGCTTGGAGTAATGTAGATTCCTTGTTATAGCATGAGAACACTTGATATCCGATGGGGTCATATCGCACCTTGGAAGTACCGAGAATTTTGGGATCCTCTCGGTTTTTGAGAGCACCTGCACCGATGCTGGGTAGGGAGGCAGATAGGACGACGATTTTCCCGCCGATCGGGGACTGAAGCACCATCAGGTAAACAAAGATCCAAAGTAGTAGACACACACCATCAACTTGAAACCCGCTTGGAGAGCAGGACCAAGGGCGCTGCCAACGGTATGATTGTCCTGGAACATATCGTTAATTCTTCCCAGGAAAGATTCCAAGGATGCTTTCGCTTCCGCCAAGTTGACGAGGAGATCAGTCGGCTTGGGCAAAAAGACGTCCTCAACATCGGAGACAACTAGCATAGAAGAATCGGTCGTGCCGGGCTGCACGGGACATTATTGACCAAAAATGATCGCAGTCACGAAAAACTTACAGGCATCGAGAAGAAATATAACGATGTGTCAAACGCGACAAATGCCACCTTGGTGCGGTCATCCTCGTTAGGTATACGGTCCAGGTTTTCCAAGATGGTACGCGTCGCAGTAGCGACCATACCTGGGTACAAATAGCATCAGGGCATCGTTTACGGGAGACGTAATCCCTCACCTGACTGGACGGCCGCGTGGCTGACATCAATGAGAAAGACATACACTGCTGGCTGGGGTGGCCGAACCATGTACTCCGTTGGAGCGACAAATTCCACGACAGAATGATTCAGTTCATCACGAGACCACCGATCACCAGGCTGATTCCGAGCTTGATCCCAGTCAAAGAGTTGAGGTACCTCGTTCGACATGTTGCACATACAGCACCGCCAACTTGAAAAGATGTGAAAAATGAAATCAACGAGAATGCAAGCGACATACCGGTTTCCGCCATCGATGAACTGGACATATGGATTAATGTATGTTCTGCAACGTCTGCAACGCGCAATCACTGTATCCGAGACCAGTGGTACAGGTTGGTCACCCTCTCTCACTGTACGGTAAGGAGTGATCACGAGTGCAAGTGGTATCTTTGATTTGCTGAGGAGAGAAGACGTCGTCGGGATGGCATTCAAGGTACATCGCTGGTAGCTGTACTCGGCATTCGCATATGGGGAGGTGGTAATGCACGAATTGGGCGGCAACCGAATTTCTGGGGGCGGACGACTCAAATCGCGCGGGTCGGGCGGGGATGTCAACAGGTTCGTCGTGTAGAGCTGGAGTGGTTTCTGCCCCATACCCATCTGACTAAATTGATCCGCCAGCTGATTAACGGGTGCCGTCGGGGGGTAATAAGCAGGTTCATGTCCGAACCCGGCAGCATTGATGTATTGGGGTTCTTGCGGGTATTGTGGTTGTTGTCCAGCGAAACCCTGCTCGGCCGCCAGCCCCGGGGTGAAGAGCTGGGTACCAGGTGGTGGCTGCTGCTGCTGTATCCCGACAGTACTGTAGGTGGAGTCGGAGGGCGTATCACCCGCGCCGTAGTAAACTTGTGTCTGGCCGGCAGCGTACTGGCGACGCTTTGGGTGCGCATGGATCGGAGGGGAGACTGAGGGACCACGTGGATCTATTGGTGGGGTTGGGACGTGAGCGGGAGGTTCCCACTGGGACCTTCCGGTCGCAGTCTCTGTAAAAGATCAGGCTGCTGAACAAAGTGGGCTCCGAAGAAAGCTGACCGATGAAGAGATATCGCTGGTGGTCCGGATCCCTGCAAATTTTTCAACATGAAAGATAAACCCATACGAAGACCGTACCGTTCTATAGCCCAACCTGGGGGCAGCTGCTGCGTAGGAGAAGCCATCGGGCAAGTTGTCTAATGAGAAGCGACGCTGAGTGTATTTTGTTGGCGACACGTAGCAAACACGGACAAACAACTATCGAGCCTTCTCGAGTCGGTTCAGTAGCACGCCCGTACACGTCTCTAGCGCCTGCATCTCCTCCACCTTGGCATCTGCGCACCCGGCCCACCGAAGTTTGAGATTCTCGTCCACTAAATACACGTACCCGACGTGTTTGTTCGTCATGCCAAGTGGCTCGCGCACGAACTCCACGCTCTGACTGGACACCAGATACGTGGAATGCAACTCTTTGGGCACTTCCTTCGCAATGGAAGGTAGGAAGATGGACACGAGCCACGACTTGAGAAAGTTTTCCTGAAGGTTGATCTGGACATATTGGTACAGCGGGTGGGACAGATACCGTGCATTCGTCGGCGAGACGAATCCATTGGCGTGAACCTGGTCGTCATCAGTCATCACATCGCGGGTATGAGATAATTGAGAACCTCTGACATCCTGGTGGACAGCATGCTAATCACAGACACGCGACCGCGACACATATCCGTCGTATGTGTCTGCGTTCTGGTGTCTAATCGAGAACCACAAATATTTGGGAAATACAATGCTTTCTGCAGTTCCTCAGCGGGACACGGGAAAAAAGTGCCGGGCCACTCACATCCTCCCTGACCATGACATTGGGGGCCATCCATGTCTTGCCTCCGTGCCTCCGCGTAGCATTCAGATCTGTAAAGTAGCCCTTGCCGGCTTCGTTTATTCTGGGAGGGGTGAATACGAGCAAGGACCGGGTGAAGGGAGACTAACAAATGTTGTCGTTGCTGAAGACGAGTATCCTGGTCCATCAACTCCTTCCGTGTATCGTCCCATGTCTTGTTGTGTGCTACCGGACAGTCCTTGACGCCGAGTGGTCGCTGCAACAACGGAAGAGGTGTGTCGGCACCAGCAACCTTGCTGTCAATGTTGCTCGACGATGACGAGCTCCAGCGAGCGAATGATGTGCCATGCCTGAATAACGGTCTGACTGGACGGCATGCAGACATTTCAAGATCAAGAGCGTCACCAAACTGGGAAATATGGTCATATGAGTGGCACGTGACAGCTGTGTACCTCCTCCTACTCACTTTCGAGCCATCCGAGCGTTCGTTTGCGAGGGGCAAGCGAGGTGACTCCTAGTTGTATTTACGAAAGCCAATCCACATAACATTCCCCTCGTCCGGTAGGAGAGGTCGTGATTTGGGTCATAAGTAAGTACCTGTTGGCAAGTATTGACTTGAAGTTCTTCAACCAAAAATACAATCTTCAGCATGGTTTCGTCCATGATTAGAACGAAGACTGAGACATTCGACATCGTCGTACACGAACCCAGTCAAGTACACGGACGTCATTAATTGTCAAATTGGGAGATGTACCGATACGGTATTTATCACGTGATCATTATATATATGACGCGGAACGCGCACACTTTGTTGATTGACCTCTCTTGACCTCTTACCACCACCACCCCCTCTCTACCACTCGCTTTTGTATATCTGTACAAATCAAACATGGTTCGTCAAGACTCTTTTCTATTGCGATGAGCATGTGTCTCACATAGGTATCTTTTAGTCTGGAAAAGGTGTGCGGTTTGCGAGGCAGGTCACTCTAGGTGACTTCTAGTCTTATAAGATCAACAGGGAAAGCTGGAAAGTCTGGTGGAAAGGCCGGTACCGAAGGCAAGGCGCAATCCCGTTCCGCCAAGGCCGGCCTTCAATTCCCAGTCGGTCGTGTACATCGTCTGTTGAAGAAGGGTAATTATGCACAGCGTGTGGGTGCCGGTGCACCAGGTACGAACTCACCATGCTCTGCCATTCATCCATCAGTGATTCATGATACTCTTAGTGTATCTTGCTGCAGTCTTGGAGTACCTTGCTGCTGAGATCCTTGAGCTTGCTGGAAATGCCGCCCGTGATAACAAGGTATGTGTGTGGGTATTGACATTTAATAACGATACTTAGTGTCGTTCAGAAACAACGTATTGTCCCTCGTCACCTCCAGCTCGCCATCAGGAATGATGAAGAGTAAGTTTCTAGGTCAATTATAAGGATTATCGCTCAACATTTATGACAGACTGAACAAGCTCCTCGGCGACGTGGTCATATCCCAGGGTGGTGTCGTCCCTTTCATCAACCCAGAGCTTTTGCCCAGCAAAGCAAGGTGTGTTAACTTGGCTGACTCGATCGCACGCGCCTGATATCCGTCCCAGCAAAGGAAAGAAGGAGGATGCCAGCCAAGAAGTGTAAAAGGTCTATCGTTTACTTACTGGTTTCACATCTTTTTTATCAAATCTACGTTCAGTGTATCATGTAATCATGGTGTCGTTGTAATCCATGGGCATCCGATTAGAATCATGCGATGGCATCTTTATCCTCCATCTCGTCAAGGGTATCATTGATGATTAAAAATCTATTCAACCATGTACCCCACACTACATGGTCACCATCGCCGACCCCTCACTTTCGCAAGACGTGAGGAGACACTGCTGGCGAAAGAATCAACGACTTCCAAAGTTGCCTCCAAGAGATCGGATTCCCCTACAAGAAAAAAGACAAATAATTTCGTATCAACTCCGAAAACCACAAAGCAGACGACGAAAGACGCACCACATCCCGCTGCATTACACAAAACGCCCCCGATGCATGCTGCATCCGATTAAACGTCTCCAGCTCGACCCACCCCTTGTACATGATCTTGCGCTTATCATACCCGCCCACCCTAAGTCGATGGACTACCCTTGATCCTGATCCTGGGCTAACGGATGAGTCCTTGTATTTGACCTCGAGTACATCGAGGCTTTCTTTGACGAGATCGATGAGGATACCTGGTCCAATCGAGGTGTAGAAGCGGGTCAAATGTGGGTTATAGCGCCGGCCATTTTGGGTTTGGGACTGGATTCAGTCATGGCGTGAGGATAGGACCATCAGAAAAGAAGGGGGAGAGGCAGACTGACGAAAAGGAGAAGAGATTGCGTGAACTGGGATTGGGCAGAGGACATGATGTCGTCGTCACCGTCGACTTCTTTTGAGCTTTGGAAGGGGTAGGTTTTCGGGTCGATCAAGTATTATCGATCATCAACGAGAAAGTGCTCACCTGACGCCCGAAAGAGCGGGATTGGCGTACATGAGGTCACCATTGTCGCGCAGGGACTGTGTGAGTTGCTCGGCCAGCGCGCGTGGGCCCCGTGTGGCAAGTTGACTCGGTCTAGCGGGAGTGGTCGACAATGCCTTGCCGCCGCGGCTGCTACTCACCTAGTACACCAAGGGTGCCCATGAATCTCAGAAATAGTCATGCGTTTTTCAGGTTCTAGGGCGAGCATCCCGCAAATGAGTGCTATACAGAAAGTTGAGGCACCGTCGCAAAAAGGGGAGTCGACGTACAGAGCACATTAGTGCTAAACTTGGTCCACGGCTCGTCGTTAAATATCTCTCCAGAGAGATACCTGCAAAATTCTAGGCTGTGATCGGTTGGTTGGTCCCATGGAGTATCTGAAGAAATGGTCAGAGGTGTCCCAGTAGTTGATAGATACCACACATACTTCCGGCAAGAAGTGCGAAGAGGATGACACCCATGCCCCATATATCGATGGGTTCTGCTTGATACGGTTCCCCGTAATTCAGCTGGTGTTTGAGATGAGCACGGTTGACAAGGGAATAGACGAGTCACATACCTCTGGTGCGATGTAGGGTAAGCTACCGCAGCGTTCACTCAAAAGACGCGTCTTTCCGGTCTCCTTTTGTTTGAAGACGGCAGAGAGGCCAAAGTCAGATATCTTGAGCGTTCCGGCAGCGTCTAAGAGTAGGTTTTCGGGTTTAAGGTCTCTGTGGCACACGCCTTGTGCGTGAATGAATTCCTGTATGACGTTGAGCGAGTGGCGCGATCGGACATGGGGAGGGGAAACATGCCATTCCGTCCACCAACTGCTTAAAGTACAGTTGCGCCACATCCTCGCCTGTGCCGATATCTGGGGCTGTTGCAGGCTTGAACACGGCAATACGACCGCGCGCTTGACATCACACCCACCGATCTTGTCAAACAAGTCGCCTCCTGCTGCGAACTCGAGGAGCATGTAGATTCCTGGTACGTAGTGGTGCTTATACTTGAGTTCGACGATGACAGCGCTGATGAATTCGAGGATGTTGCGATGCTTCAAGGCGGCATGGATCTTCATTTCCTTGTCTACGTTCTTGCGTTCCTTCTCGGACGTTTCTTCGGTGATGTAGATGAGTTTGCATGCTGCCACTCTGTGGTTTTCCAAGTGCACGGCCTGAAACACGCTAGAGTATATGTGAGCGTGCGAGTGACGGAGGACAAAGGGGTGCGATCCTCACCGTGAAAAGCCACCCCCGCCGATGTGCTGTACGAGCTCGTAACCTGGGATTCATCGTCACCGCGAGCCACAAGGCAGTGGACGTGTGACCCACCAGCGACCTTGGGGTACTTCATAGTCAGTGGTGATGGGACTCCATATCGAATCGCTCCTGTAGAAACGCCATTGTGACAGATGGAGTGTGACGCGTATACGTCACGCAGTCGTCCTTGGCCATCGACATTGTTGAAACGGATCCGACAAAGCTATCAGGAAAGGCTCGTCTCTGAATTTGCCTCTGGGTCGTGCAGGCTGATACTGGGTTCACAAGAGAACTATGATTCATTCGTACAGCCGAGTTCCATACCATGGCACATTGGACGCCGTTCCGAGCTAGAGAGGACAATACTTTATGCGCGTTCTGAACGGAAACGTCTCGGGTGATCATTAACCGCTGTCACTGCGCTTTCGGTCGTCCCTGGTTCTCCGGAACAGTCAAGAGGTTAGTCACGACCGCACTGCTCTCCTGCATCCGTTTGAACACCTCATACAACTGCTGGACACCGCGAGTCGTGTCCAAAATCTGCTGCTGCTCGGTCGGCGCACTCGTCGCGTTCTCTGCACTCTCGTCCTCAGGCGCAGGGAGGGGGTAGGCGCCGACGCCAGACTGTCTGAGCACGTTGGCGAGCACATCCATCGCCTGGTTGAGTGCCATTAGATCCGCTGAGAAAAGTGTCAATGTCAACACAACGTCGTTAGGGGGCTGCTAACCCTGTGTTTGCACTGGATTGACGCCTGTCTGGTATGCGTTTTGTCTGCCCAAGTAGTGAGTGTCGGAGTGAATCGAGCATCGAGGACGTACATGCCGCTCAGCGCAGTCCGGGCGAGCGTGTTCACCCGAGCGACCTGCTCCATGGCAATCTGTACGTTCTGCTTGAACAGTTCCGGCGAGTTTGGGTCTGCGAGGGTCGAACCAGTGGTGGTAGTCGCAGCGCCGGTCGTCTCCTGAGACAGACTCTGAAAGGACGACGAGGACGCGTTGAAGCTGGACGAAGACATCGAGGCGAGGCTTGAGAAGGCGGACACCGCAGAAGGCTGGGACTGGGATGCATGAGGTACACCAAAGGACGATGTGGACGGGTTCAAGTTCATCGCGACGTCCATGATCCAGCAAAAGAAATGATCCAACCACCGACGTCGCATCTCCCGCCCATCGCCAAGATCGCCGCGTTCGAGCCCACCCAACTCTTCGAGTCTCTCCAGTACCTCCACTCGCTCTACCGTCCTCAAGTGCGCGGCTCTCGCAGACGACGGCGCAGACTGCACAAGAAGAGCTCGCTTCGTCCAGGTTCACCATCCGCTGTCCACGACGACAGCGACGACGACCAACAAGTTCGATTTGACGCTTTCGAGCGGGCCTACGCGGTCCGCTGGCTCACAGCACTCATCGCTCACCTCGACGTTCGACAAGACCAGTTCCCCATCGGGGATGACACTCTCATGCAACAAGCAGCTTCCCTCCTCGCGATATGTGCCGGCGTCGCCGCCGCGCCCAAACTCCACCGCCGGTTCTCTTTCGAATCCCCTATGATCGGTAGCATCGACCCCGACAGGGTCGTCACTCAGACGGTCCATGTCGATCTGACGGACATTCCCCTAGACAATCACGACTACGCGAGCGTCGGAGCACAGACGTGGGGCGGGGCGTGTGTGCTTGCGGAGATGATTGCAGAACGTCCTGATCGGTTTGGCCTGGGATGTGTGTCTCGCGCGCGGTGGAATTTGTCTGTAAGCAGCGACAGTCTCGACACGCGTAACGACGATCGCACACCACTGAGCGGGGGACGTCCTCTCCGCATCCTCGAACTGGGCGCAGGTACTGGGTTGGTCGGTTTGACGGTGGCAAAACTCTTACAGGCATCGTTGCCTTCCAGCAAGAACCCAAGCCCGAATCCAAATCAGACATCCCACCCGTCGGCAACCATCGTCCTCACAGACTTCTACCCTGCTGCACTTGCCAACCTGCAGTCGAACATCGATGCCAACTTCCCCGCCACCGCCCTCGACGAAAACGGCTCCGACCACCACCACCACGCAACGATCGCCGTCCACAGTCATCCTCTCGACTGGTCCTCCTTTTCGTCAACAAGAACGGCCGACATCTTGTTCACTCCGTTTGACCTCATCTTTGGAGCAGACATTGTTTACGAAGCCCAGCATGCCGTTTGGATTCGCAACTGCCTCACGTCCCTACTCTCGTATGCCGACGGTTCGACCTTTCACCTCGTCATACCTCTCCGTTCAACGCATACGTTCGAGTCCAGCACGGTTGAAGAGGTATTTGGTTGCAAGGATCGTCGTTCGGAAGGATCGCAGCGAGAACTTACCATTCTCTCGAAAGAAACCATCATTTGTGAAGCTTACGAAGGTGAGGGATCCGAGAGGAACCGCACGAACGATGAGGTAGAATATACATACTATCGGATTGGATGGACCGGATGAAGTAGAGGCAAATGCGCAACCTTTTCCTTTTTTCTTTCAATCATAGTCTCGCGCGGACTTGGTCAATACAAACCTGAGGGATCCGGTGACCGCCAGAAGTGCAGATAACAGATACACAAAGGACAAAGTTTGAATGCGCCGCCCTCACTTCATCGAGGCACTTAGCGCATCGAGTTCTCGTGCGATCAGCGAGTTTGGACACTGTTTCTTCAGCGCGCTGATTAAAAAAAGACCTCAGTAACAACTCGCCATAAATACACACCAAGGGAACATACTCCAATCCTTTCTTGTCCCCTCGCTCCTTGCACTCTCTCCCAGCCGCACGCCAGTCCTCACAAAGTACATACAGTTCCACCCTTTTGGGAGCATCACACCGTATGACGTAGCCGGCAGCCATTCTGAGGTGCCCAGCCGTGACGAGATGTCGAACGAACGGCTCATATCCGATTGGACTCCGTCGCGACCGCGCAAACGCGTCGAGACCGTCAAAGTCCTTGAGGGCGGTCAACGCATGCAGTTTGATATACCAAAATCTACAACAAAGGGGAAAAGTAATGGGGATTTAGGTTGATATCTCAGTCTGGATGACTTCTCTCACCGGACACGAATCACTCACCGTTTGTCGGAGACCTTAAACTCACTCTTGATCTTGTCTGCTTTCTTGCCGATCCCGTTCATGAGACAAGTACGTATCGTCTCAGAGACACTCTGTCCAAAGAACTTGACTTTGCCATCCGCCTCCTTTTCGAGCTGTTGTTGCATAGCAAGCAACCGTGCGCTTTCGTCCATCATCTGTATTCCGGAAAATCAATATCCTCTTCGTCTGCTTCCGGAATACCAAAAAAAGGTACCTTGGCTTCAAAGCCACGATCCTTGTCTTCAGAAAAGAACTTTTCCGCCGCCCTGACGGACGAGATCGTGGCCGTTTGATCCTACATCTCCACTATTACAAACGTGAACGGGGTTCGACGAGCGTCAGGGATGCGCACCGTCATTTGGCTTGCTTCTTCCAGCGCTAGCACTGCACTTTCCACTCTTCGATCGTCGCTATAATAGAAATCGCGTAACATCTCCCTATTTTGTTCCCGAGCATAGACCTGGAGTAGCCTGCTAGCTGGTACGAGGCGTTCTCCCCCATCCTCGATCAGACGGAAGAAGGAACCGAGAGGGAGCCGCTTGTGCAGGTGCAGTAGAACATGGTACACTAAATCGCTTAGCAAGTCCACTCGTTGCGGATGATACAAATAGACACACCGAGTTCAGTGTCACCGCTATCCACCGCCTTCAATAATGCCAACTTGTCTTCCTTCATTATCAACAGGAGCGGTACCTGGTCCGAAGCGCGCGTCTCGTGATCGAGAAGCTTGAGGAGGCAAGTTCAACGTTGACAGAGGTAGTGGAAGGGCAACACGACGAAGAAAATAAAGCGGATCCTTACCTTGGTCGCAAGACCCGCCCTGCCGACTTCCCATGCACGTCGAGCAATGTCTGCGTAACTCACTGCGCCGTCCCCCAGCTTCTCAAATTTGTCGACAATCATTTGACACAACTTCTCGTCCTCGGCGTCCGTGGCAGAGGATTTAGAACGAGAGATCTTAGCGCTAGCCCAGTGCTTCAACACGGTGTCCGCCTTAAGTGAAAGGTACGACGAGATTCGAAGAGCGAGAAGGTGCAAGTTTCTTGACGTCAGTCTGGTGATAAGGTGCATCGGAGACTCGTATTGATATCTTGGTACATACGACCCATCAGCGGGATGGTAAAAGCGTGAGACTTTTTAGCTTACTGGAAGTAGGTCAATGGTATCCCTATCTCGTGGAACCTGACTGAGTTCAACACCTTTAGTGCCTGCCCCATCGCAACGAAATCACCAGGATTGTAAAGATCCAAGAATCCCCAACCAAATTTAGCTGCCTAGATGATTTTTGTGTGTCAAAGAATGCAAAATTCCAAGTTCGTAAGATGAACTGACACTGAGGAGCCGGCGCTGCCAATACGGCTCCCATTCATGGCCCGCAGCGTCGATACATTCATCAACAGCCGCTGCAAGTTCGGGTCGAATGCTTCGAATACTCTCGTCTGCCTTGGACGAGCGCCGAGCGAAGCTCTCCCATGCGTCAAATAGTATCGCAGACGGAGATGTCGAGCCAGGTCGAAAAACCGACACTGAGGATGCTAACGGCGAGATTAGCCTCGTTGGCCCCCCATCCACTTAACGTTCATCCGTACCGGGCACTTTCTGTATGAGATCGCAGACTTCTTGTCCAATGATGCGCACCCCATCGAGCTCGGTAATTGCAAACGTCGCTCCAGAGTAAAAATATCTATATTGTCGCATCAATTTCCTCGCGAGAATATCGATCTGCACAGCAGCGTACCGCAGAGTGTCGCCGGAAGGCCCAACCAAGAGTGCAAGGCTGCTCCATGTGACGAGGATGGCATCGTTTCCGCACCATTCGACTTGGTGGACCGGACCCTCCGCACCAGCTGTTTGCGAATCAAATTCCGCAAGGCTGCGTTGAAAGTCGCTCGAAACAACCCATAAAAGACCACTATAGTTCAAGAGAGCCAACAACTTGCCATTCGGCGATGGAGATACTTTCAAGAATGGCCCACGTGCTACACGCTGGTCTATACTCTCCAGGTTGTCGACGGCCAGAATCGTTGCCTCCATCGACAGCAAGACCTCAACATGTCGCGAAATATTTTGGTCAGGTGGAATGACAGCCCATGCATGGGGTGGTTCGGACAATCCTATTCGTTTGGTCGTTTCAGCTCCTTCAACCCGACGCGCAGAGACATGTCACACCACACACCGGGATTCGCCAAAGTGAGTGGCTTGCCGCCTTCCCAATCCTTGACTTCCAAGAACGTCAATGAACTCGTCAGAGCTACCAACCCATTCTCATGGATCCGGGCATCTATTATGCCTATCTCCGCAGCCTCTGATCCGAGGGAATGCTGGTGATAGTCTCCTTGGAGGTCGTATAGTCGATAGACGCCCTCTTCGTTGAGCACTACCAGCCGTTCGTCAGTAGTCCATCCGAATCGAATGATTCGCCCCTGGTCCCACTGTCCATTATCTTGTCAGCATTCGTCGATTTGAGGAGCTGCAGGATATCCACACTGAGTAACAGTAACCCCTCGCCTGCGGAAGAAAACACTTGAATTTGAGACCTTGAAGTAGGACCAGCACGACCGATAGTGATTATTTTTGACGTATCAGGCATAAGCGCTGTAGGGCAACAGGGATTAGCATGTGTGCGAAGGGGTGTAGGACCATCATTTTGCAAGAGCAACGGTACACACGTACCGATGGGTCCACCGTTTTGGCACCCTGCAATGACGAAGTCGTTCAAGTTGGGGAGTTTTCCCGGTATCGAATAGAGCTGTAAACGTCGATAGAACACGTTTCCTTCCAGCATTGTTTCCCAAGTGGTTGTTGGATGTTCAACAGCGGATTCCATCGCGTCTGTCTCGCGTGCGATACGTTCCCCGCCGCTCTGTTGATTCAGCTATGCAGATGAAAACTCGTCGGTCGATCACCCCAGATGATGAGGGGAATTTCTAAAACTTGATGAATCCAAACCGTAACTCGCGGGAGTGGCTAGTGCCGAAATAGTAGCCGACCGCGACTTGGCGCCTCCACCACGAGACTCCAGTTAACTTTAGTATGTACATGGGCGAAGCGGTTGAGCATTCCAGCACCAAGCAGAGTATCTGACGCACGACCCCTTATACCTGCAAGAGGTACTAACATGGACCTCGACTATCGGAGGTAAGAAAGTAAATAAATATTCACGGCTGCGCTCAGTGAAATATGTGCGTTGCAGTACCTAATAAATAATGTGTATACTTAAACGGGGAAAAATAAACGTTGGGCTGCCACCCTTGAGCCAGCCCGAGATGGTTTCCAGAACTCACCCCAGGGAGAGGGGGCGCTAATAAACCCTGATAGGGATACGTGCCCTCACGCCGTCTTGCCCGACCAGAACAGAAACATCTAGGTAATACTATGGGGGGAAAAACGGTAAGACACGCTCCATGACCGTGTAGAGCGTCAGTTCTCACCTTGACGCTCATTCCGGGCCAGTCCACACTAGGCAGCATGTCTTTAGTGAGCTGTACTTTCCCTTTGGAGAGTCCGTCAGGAAGGTTCTGCGATGCATCATTCGCTCGAGGGCGTTTTAAAAAGCCGATGGAGAGTTGTGTCTTCAACGTTCGTGACACAGAGAAAGCGTCTTGTGAGGAATCGGGTAGAGGTTTGCGTATGGAAAAAGGCTCCAGATGACTGTAAGATCGAGTGAATCTCTTGACTGATCGACTGAGCAGCGTAGAGCGGGATGAAAACGGGAATGATGAACTTTCCGACTCATCACTGGTAGGTGGTGTATCCAGAAGAGTCGGTAATTGCGATGTCGGTCGTGGGGTTACAGTAATTATGCGGATAAGGGACACAGCTGTTGTTGCATCAGCAGCGATCTCCCTAATTAGGCATGGTGATCTAGCGTTCGTGACAAACACGACGAAGTATGGAATAGAGCTGCAGCGAGAAAATGACTGGGGGCGGGGAAGTACCACCTGCAACGAGCACCCTCAATTTCATTCTCAACGAAGTCGCTCACTCGCTCACCACACAGCTGAACGGGATTGGACGCTCCGGAATCAAAGAAAATTCCAGCCAAGATTTCGGTTCCATAGCAGAGCCGTCAAAGGATCGAAAATCGGCGTCCGGCTGGAGTAATACAGGGGCTTCTATTCTGGGAGAAAATAGTCAAATTGTAGCTTATTCTTATTCTGCATATTACCACTAACTTACATGGCTTGGGGCCGAGACCCGTCAGATGCTTCCCAGACTGCTGTGATACGGTATGCGACTTCAAGTTCCTCCATACGTGACTGTCTTCGCCAAGGCCCCGAGGAAGCCTTGGATGAGAACGTTGGCGGAATCTCTCCGTCTATCTGAGACCCGCGAAGAGGTCCGAAGCTGAATTTGCAAGAACGGCACGCAGTACCATTCAGGCTCGATGCGCTAGATCGCCTGCGAACACTGAGCGCCTCCCGGATGATCGATCGAGAATCGGTAATGGACGTGATAGGAATAGTAGCTGATGAAGACAAGAATACATGTCGATGCTTTCTGACTAAAGGACTTTGAGGATACTCGTCATCTAGATTCTCATTGATGGATGAATATTCAAAGGCTCCTTCCAGCTGACCCTTTGTCAGCCAAAAGAACAAGGAAGGCAGAGGGAAACCTACGGAGATCGTTAAACGACCATTCTGGGAGCAGCTGGAATCAAGAATAATTTTCCCTTCAATCTTATCCTCGTCACAGAACACTGGTTGAGGTTGCGAGGTACCCGGTCCAGGGAGCTTTATCGCCTTAACAGAAGGGCTATATATTTGCATATCTAAAAGCAAGGAGCTAGAGAATTTGGCTAAGTAAACCTTCACTGGTATACGATTTTCCTACCGGAAGAACGAAGTATGGGAATGAGAAGAGGATGGCCTCCTTTCGCGTCTCGCAGCCTGCACATGGCTCGAGGGTGCCACTTGGGATTGAATCAAAAGGTATGGCTTGGGGGATATCATCTTGAGCCCAGAGAGTACGATGAACCCGATAAAGGGATGAGCACTGTCCGTGACCACGACAGCGCACCACACTCTCTGATATAGGTATGTTTGACAGGCCTGCCGTACAATGTGTTACCTTCATCTGACAGATGAGCAATGGCGTGGGCCATAGCTCCACATACTCAACTCCACTGAGGTTTGGTAATCCGCGGGGGCATTTGATAGGGAACCCAGTCTATCTGAGATTCGAAAAAATTGCCCAGGGTGGCATCCTCAGTGGTGCCGAGTCCACTCGCTCTCCTGATTACTAGACCGGTGCCAAGAGCCCGAGTCTGGTGGCCAATGAACTTACATGACCTCGTTGTTGTGAAGTTAAGAGTTGTGGTCATGGTTCAGCTAAATCGGTAAATCTGGAACCTTCATGTGACATGAACGGTTACGGGGCCCTCGATATACAGAATTCCACTCACGGCAGTCCAAACAGTGGATGTGATGGCGCAGGTTTTCCTTTAACCTTTTTCCGAACGCGGTGGCAAATCTGATGGTGGCAGCCGGTTGTCAACCTCCTCGATCGGCCGTGTGAGAACTTACCCACGATATGGGAGGCGTTACAATGCGCACATGATGCAACCCTCCACACATGGAACCCTTGTGAAAGGGTCAACCGTCATCCAAGGGTGCAGTTCCCAAGCACGAAACCTCCCAATGCCCTGGCTGAGATTCAATACAACCTCTCAATCTTCAAACCTGAAAGCTCGAGGGACAGCCTTTACCATGAATAGGATAGAAACCGACGTGTCAGCAGGCACGGCCAGGGTATTTTAGACCGAACACTGGGCTGGAGATAACCGGGATAACTTAGGTAACACTGACGACATCGTATCCCAAGGCGAGACATACCGGTGGTTGAAGGATGTGACTACCTTCAGAACCCCACGAGGGGAACCAACCAATCATGGACATGCAGCACAAATTTCTGTGCATGGATCGATCGAAGGATGAAGTAAACAGTCCGTCCAGTAGTTCAACCCTGCATGGTATATGCCATAGCCCCTGGCGTTAGGGTGTTACGCAATGGGTGTGGGGAATTGCTACAGATGCTAGCGAAGTGGCCGCCGCAGCCAATAGGTGCGCTTCGACGTGCAAAGTTCGAGCAGGGTTGGTGGAGATAGGCACGAGTCAGTCCCAGTGGAAGCCCGCGTGTTTATAAAACGGGACAGGGCTGATATATCATTTGGGGTCTGGGACCAGATTCGGCATGGGATGTTTGAAGGGCGTTAGATTCACCACCGCTCCTGATCTGTTTGAACGGTCCTCAAGATTCTGTTGTTTGGTACGATTGGACGCTCTGGCAAAGAAGGCAAGAACAGTCGAGTTGCTTTGAGTTTGGGTATGGTAACCGTCACACTGGTGCGCTCGACACGGCACAGACTAGAACATCTTGAAATTGGCTGGTGGGACCACGGAAGGGAAAGAGGAGTCACCCTGCAGCGAATCGCATGTCTTGAAGAAGACAGAATCCGGGCCACAGGTAAATTAAAATTCGGCGGTGATTAGCTTGGATCCCAGACAATGCAAACCTAACCTGCATTAGTAGGCCGACCAACCTTTTCGACACTGTCGCACAGGGCCAGTTACTCTGGAGAAACTTGAAGGCGTACGGCTTATCTATTGCCAGTTTGGTGGGGGGGTACACGTGACCTATTTCAGTGACCAAACCGATCGAAACGGCCGCTTCACTGTTCCTCTCCAAGCTGATGAAGAGTGTCCTTGTCACAGGTTTCAATCATTCGCCTCTTCCATAACGATCTGATGGTCAATATCATACCCAGGTGCATCGGGCGTCCTAGGGACTGCTGTGTACAGCGCATTCCAGCAGGCAGGTGCCCACACTGTTGGGCTATCGCACTCTCGAGTCAAAGAGGGCCTGGTCAGACTGGACTTGATCAGCGATTTGATTTCCCAGGGAGGCTCGACCCTCCGCAAGCTTTTCAGGGAACACAAGTTCAACTGTATGTCAATGGCCCATCAGTAGATATCTGGGAGTGGTCCAATAGGCTGACGAACCTAACCAATTTAAGGGGTGATCCACTGCGCAGCAGAAAGACGGCCAGATGCATTCAAGGAAGTAAGCTGAATATCATGAGATGCCATGAACTTATTGTAAAGCAGTTTTGTAGGGTGGCGCAGCGGCTGCAGTCAAGGTGCCTCGATCGCCTTATCAGTTTCTGTGATTAACATCACCCATATAGCTCAACCAAGACGTGCCTGGACACCTCGCTGAAATCTGCAGGGAGAACAGTGTTAGCCTCGTGTACATTTCCACAGGTACCCTGGCCATCCTGATGAATGTTTGTACTTTCTCATGCAGGAGGTGCCCTGGAATGTAGATTATGTCTTTGACGGGAGGAACCCTCCTTACAAACCGGGAAGTGAAGCAAACCCACTACAAGAGTATGGTGTCACCAAGCTTGCTGGTGAAAAGGCTGCTTTAGGTGTAAGTGGTGCCAAGGTTGTCATTTTGAGGGTGCCTGTGCTGTGAGTCCTACTCTTGCAAGTTCATGGTCTGTTTTGATCTGACTCATTTTGAAGTTATGGTCCAGCACCAAAGAATTCAGATACTGCAGTCAACATCCTCCTTGATGTTGTCCAGGACCAATCTGGAAAGACTTACAAGATGGATGACTATGCACAGAGGTACCCTACCAATGTTCTTGATATTGCTTCCTTCCTTGTTTGCCTGTCAGGTAAGTGCTCAAACTTAAGCTTGATCTCAGTCTTCTTCATTACTCTGAACACAGATTTGCACATGGCTCTACCTCAAGTTGTGCACTATTCTGCCAGTGAATGTCTGACCAAGTACAATATGTGTGAGATATTTGGAAAGATTCTTCAACTGCCCATAAACCATATTATTCGTGATGGTACTGTCCCAGCAGATGCAGTTGCCCGCCCAAGAGACTGTCACTTGTCTACTGATGAAACCATAGAGTTGGTTGGCAACTTGGGTTGTTCAAAATTTGAGGATTGGTGGATTACATATTTGACTAGTATTCAATTGAAGTAATGTATTCAGGTCTGGACAGCAGTTTTGGTCCTTTTTATATCATAGAAACAAGAAATAAAGTGCCATAACATATAATACAGTCACACTTACCCATATTATATAATAAGCTTGCTTGCAAAAGACCCAATATATATGAGGTATGTACAGTTAGGCCTATCTAGCATATACATATGTAGTATACAGATGACCCTGGAAAGGGTGAATATATGTAATATGGGTTGATGAATATAACAGGGCCTAGAATGGATGTGATTCACCTCAATGTTATGCTTAATCCCGAGGGGTCAAGTGTGGACTTGGTGAAGGTCCTAAGATACTGAGATGAGGGAGTATCTTGCCAACAGCAAGATCAGAGGTTCGTCCTGGTTGTACCAGATGGTAGACTTCCCAGTGAAGCAGGTGGACCAAGAACAATCCCTTGTGATCAGGATGGGACGCAGGGAGAGCAAAAGCACTCACTCAAGTGTAGAGTGGAGACACACGAAGAGGAGGTTAGGATGTTATATGCCAAGTAGGTCTAAGCTGGAGTACAAGGAGACTACTTGGGGTTTATATATGAGGATGAGGGAGAGCTGAGTAATCGTATAGAAAGGAAAAGAACATGAAAGAACAATTGCTTACTGATTGTTGAGTCAGCGAGCCAATAGTGAAAGGAGCTTACTTAGTAAGCAAGGAACATTCTGGAAAACGGAAGAAGAATTAAACATGTGATGGAGGGAACTACGAGCTTAGTATGAAGAGAACTAAGCAAGGAGAGATAAGTCCAACAAAAGAAAAGAGTATAGCGATAAATTGTAACACTCAATGTATATGGTTACAGTGGCTCAAAAAACTGTCTGGATATTTGCCTATTTTGCACTAAATGCAATATCTTGTGAGAACCACTAATCCTAACCCTATTATATAAGTGTACCAAATAGAGTACTAACCCTTGGCTACCTACTGATGCAAGAATCAAGGGATTTGGATAAGATCTGATGAAATGGCAGCTATTTCAAATTCATGACTTATTTGGACAGTTTTTTGACTTTATATTAAAACTATATGTATTGAATCCTGGAATACCATAATACCCACTATCCTATATTTATTTGCTCATTTTTACTATCAAACTCATTTCTATTTTCTAGGGAAAAAATAATATATTTTTCACCTTCCCTGATCCTTTCTCTAGGAAAATTGCTTTCTAACCTGACCTATGGAGGTCCATAGTAGTCTTGGTATATTAGAATGTCTACTCAGTGAAGCACTGGTATCATAGAAACCAATTACTTTCACTAATAAGAGGCTATTATTTAAAAGATCATTACTAGCAAGGCCAAAAACATAATTGATTCTTGTATCAGTAGATAGCCAAGGGCTAGTACTCTATTTGGTACACTTACATAATTGGGTTAGGGTTAGTAGTTCTCACAGGATATTGCATTTAGTGCACAAAGGCAAATATCCAGACAGTTTTTTGAGCCACTGTAGGTCATACAGGTCCAGATCAGCCTCCTCTCAGCATAAAAGAAGCCAATCAAATGATACAATCACAGATGCTCCCAACAACCAATCCTTTCACAACCAGTCAAAGGAAAGAAAAGCAAGTCAGCCTATATAATCTGCCTTGGATGTTATGCTTGATCTCAAAGGGTCAAGCATGGACTTGGCTGAGCATTTCATATAAGGCTACAAGCAACGCCACAAGGGGGTTAGGACTGTGAAAGATAGAGCTATAGTACATCATAAGTGTAACAGTAATGTAGTATCATATGTTGGGCTTACCTCAGTCATTGCAAGGGCAAACAGACTGAGGCTCAAGTCTGATATCAGGAGACTACAGTGGCTCAAATAAGTGTCCCAATGTTTGGCCATTTTGGATAGACTTGATATTTGCAAGAGAACCAAAATGTATTAGCTCTGACCCTTGCAGGGTCATAACTAACCCTAACTCCTACCCTGAAGATGAGCTCTTAGTCATGTGATTTTGTTACCATGGCACTGAGATATAACAATTTCAAAATGACATGTCATTGGGACACTTATTTGAGCATGATATTGTTAGTCATTTT
>JBBPKT010000266.1:0-25981 GCA_038089395.1 Pulveroboletus frians | reverse complement strand
ACGCGGTCCAAGGCCTCAAGGCTTCGCAGGCTACCTAGAAACCTGAAACCATCTGAGCGCGAATCCGCCACCCGGACAACCGACGACTCATTCAAACTTTCTGATAGGCGATGAATGGATCCCTGCGCGCAGGAGAATTCGGGTCTCAAAACCAACCACCGTACACGTTGCCTGAACTGCCCTGAAACCACAGAGTCGCTTGAACACGTCCTTACCAGCTGCGTCATCTGAAAATGAAACAACTCTGGCGATGTCCAGGTTGCTGTGTTGTAGAGCCGCCCCTGCGCCTAATCCTAGGCAGCGGCTGCATCTCCCCACCCCCAAACAACGACCGCCCATCCGCCTTTGGACACGCCTGCCCCTGTTCGAAACTGTCTACCTCAACTGGACCCTCCGGAACGAGCGATCGGTGGCTTACTCGAAATGGACAAACGGCATCTCACCGCGACTATCCGTGAACCGACCCTAACAGGGTGTCCATAACCTGACTTGGCCAGGGCCCGACGCAAGCCACACCCCACCCTTGGACCAGGAGAGCCCCTCCCACCTTAGTGTGCTACGTAGAACTCGATTACTGCGTTATGAATCACTTATAAGAGTGCAGTGTGCGCGTACCCCGACAGGTCGATGCGGCCTCCTTGAGACCCCTGACACTGTTTTACCATTAAGTAATGCCGTATACGGTAATCGCAATCTTGTCCACGTCCACCGAGAATGCCTGCCAGCGAAGTCTCCTCCTCTCGCGCACTGAATGCGATCCTACCACTAGTTGCTAATGGGCAACCCTACGAGGCTCATCAAAAGGCACGCACCTTTGCATCCCGGTACTCCAAGGCAGGGCAGTACGACACAGCGATTGACGTGCTCTTCCAATCGGCGCGCGAAATGCTCAAGGCCGGACATCAAGGTAGCGGAACAGACCTCGCATTGTTTCTGTTGGATGTGTACGAAAGTAAGGGAGAGAGCGTGTCGGAAGAATCAAGAGGTCCGTCATTCCCAATACCCGTTGATGCTGAGGGATCCTAGCCTCGTTGACACGCCGAATCGCTAGGGAAGGTCACGCAATTGATCGCACTCACTGGTTCATCAGGGGCATGGCGAAAGACGATCATCGATAGAGCGGTCGCGTTTGTGATGTCCTTCATCTTTGGATCTGCCGCGCGCTCACGCATCATGACTAGGTGGACGACTAAACACGGTACATATCCCACTGGCGATCCCGATCTTCACCACTACATCGGCGAGCTACTTTACAAAGGTACCGCAATGCTCTTCACAGGACACCCGCCCTACCTGACAAAGATTGCTTCACCTGGATAGATAGGGTGTATGATGGAGCGGAGCTTCATCTTCTCGCGTCAGGAAAGAGGGACAGTGCCCGTCTGTTGGCACAGATGATGGCAGATTGGTCCACCATCGGTGGCGCACCAGGAAACTTTGCCCTCCGTGGTACCCTTCCGTTCGTTTCCTTTACCCTGAACGGAACATGTTTAAGCTGACTCTCTGCTGTACACAGGTACCTAGAGAACGGCAACATACTCGCAGCTCGAACGTTCATCCTCCACTTTATTAACAAGATGATAGCCGCTCGACCCTCTTTGGCGTCTACACTCGATATCTCACCCCTGCAGGTTACCGATTCCAGTGAAGTAGTGCTGACCAGCGATAGTGTCCTCAACTTTTGCCAACTTGCAGTGTTAGCATGTCAGCGAGCGAACGCTGAAAAGAACAAAATAATGCGTGAAAGCTGGATACGATTGTGCGGTACATATCAATCAAAGGGTGGTGTTCTTGCCAGTAAGGAAGTCCGTTCGGTAAGCCTGCGAGTCAGCACTCTAGGTCATGTCGATTCGTCTTACGAGAGTGAAATAATATAGGCACTAATCGAACTCGCGACATTATACTTTGCCATCCCGCCACCAAAGACGCAACCCGACAACCCGCTGGGTACGATGTTGTCCTCGATGCTCGGTGGCGGGGGCTCTGGTGGTGTACCCCAACGGCGGGTATTGACTCCAGGTCAGACTGGTCCGACGGCGCCGGGCCTAGACTAGAGATGCAGCGCAAAGAAAAGATCATGATCCCTTTTGTCGACGGCGAATCTTCTTGTAGGAACTTCGGTATACGTAGTCGACTTGGCATTTGTGATCGGAGGCTTGTTAGTTGAGTCAGTGGATCGGACTTGGGACGTTGTCTACCTCGATAACTGGGAGGCCAGGCCTTAATAGGAACGGACCTTTAGGTCTGCTCGGAGGCCGTACAAACAGACGGGAAAGGGCACGATTCGATTGTCATGAGCGCTGAAGTGCCCGGGACCTAAGAGAAACTCTCAATCTAACCAAGAACACGTGTGCGCGGAACCAACAGCCGTGGTGACTCATGACACACTACTTCCGCTTCGCCGCGCTGCAGGGGTCAGAGGGTACGGTGCAGGGGAAGCACCAGGAGTGGTAACGTCTCCAGAAATTATGTCCTGGATTGCGTTCTCGAGCGCGTCGACACGGTTAGACATTTGTGACACTACACGTACGTCAGTCAGAGATCGCAAGCGGGGGGGAACTTATCAGCGAGGGGAACTCACTCCGATCGAGTATCTGCGACGACATCTCATCGAACTTGGCATCGAGCTGCTCCAACAGAGTTTCTACCTGGAATACGGCTCTTCCGTCAATAATGGGGCAAGAGGGTCGCCGTTGATGTCACTTACGAACGCTGTCAGCTCGTGCGGGCTAGATATTTCACCAGGGTTGGCGGTCACTGACAGCTTCGTTGGTGTTCTCGCATTAGACGCCACTTCAGAAGTTGGGGTAGACCGCGCTGGCGTCGATGTAGGGGCGAGTTTGAGGGGAAGCGCTGAGGAGGACATTGTTCTCCTCCGCGCCGGTCCACAGCCAGACACGCCATCAGCCACCTTATGTAAGCGTTCACGCACTTGAACTAAGACATCCAACAAAAGCTCTAACTATACAAGGCACCGGACAACGGTTCCCGGTTCATAATTTTTTTTTCGCACTCAGTAGGTGCGTATGGCTGTGGTCCCCGGACAGGTGCGCCGAAAACACAGTTCTGTCACGGTGTCTCAACGACCTTTTACACAAAGCGCCCTTCGAAGTCCGCGCACACACCGTCACATCTCACTTCTCCAGATGCGATTGTCAAGTTGCGTGCCGATGGGCGGCGACCTTTGAACCGGCGTTCTCGAGGGACCTGAACGATCTTCTCAGATAACCCCTCCCGGTCACACCAGGATTCCCTGTTGATTTCAAAAAACAGGCGTTAAAGGGTGCATTATACAATAGATCGGATCTGAGTGTCCTCTGCTGTACAAGGCGCCATAGCGGTGAATACATTGGTTCCGGTTTTACAACCGAGCCCGTCGCGTTCTGTGAGACTGTCGGACTCCCCGCAGCCGATGCACGGGGCATCACCCTATGTTCGAAAGGACAGATGCCGCGTATCGATTGCGGAGAACTTGATAGTTTCACATTTCAACCGTGGTTTATCTCCATGCAATGAACGGAAGATACAGAACAAGATCAACTCTTTCAAATTTGCGGAAAGATATCTGTTGTTTTTGCCGTGGAAGAGAAACGGGCTGTTTCCGATAACCCGGGCACATATCATTCGGGGCTTCCGGTGGTATATCGAGTTCATCTAATCACATCGTTAGATTTACAGTTTTCCCTGTTCACCGCCCTGGCAGCTTGACGGCACCCGGTTCGGTGGAACTCCCGAGGTTCGCCCTGACACATACCCTCATCGCCTCGACTTGGTGTTCAGGCCTTTCAGGGTTAGCTGCATAAAGGCCAGACACAAGTATAAAACAACTTGACATGTTTCACTATTTTTCACCCTTGTCTGGCTCTCTGCCATATATTCTAGCATCTCGGTCGCCTTTTTTCCCATCCGCGATCGTTCGACATGTGTCCCACTGCAGCTTACGAAAATGCTCCTGAGCACTCCTTCCCTGGCTTCATCCTCCCAGACCTCGTCTCTGACTGCCACTATCCACTACGTCTCAGCCCTCATTGTTATAACGTCGCCCGTGCCTCCGAGCAGTGGCTGCTGCAAGGGGCCCGGCTCGTTGAGCCCCGGGTCACCAAATTTATGGGCCTGAAAGCTGGAGAGCTCACTGCATCTTGCTACCCAGAAGCTGACGAGTTTCACCTTCGTGTCTGCTCGGACTTCATGAACTGGTTATTCAACATGGACGACTGGTTGGATGAATTCGATGAAACGAACACGTGGGGAATGCGGGAATGCTGTATCGGTGCTTTCCGCGACCCCATCCACTTTGAGACTGACAAGCTCGGAGGTCTGATGTCCAAGTCGTAGGTTTTTTCCCGTGCCTCCGCGGTCGAAATATTGATTCGAATTGGAACAGATTCTTTAGCCGCTTCATCCAGACCGGTGGTCCGGGATGCACGGAGCGGTTCATTCACACGATGGATCTATTCTTCATTGCCGTCGCAAAACAAGCGGATGATCGCACCAATGGACGCATCCCAGATCTCGAATCGTACATCACCGTCAGGCGAGACACGAGTGGTTGCAAGCCTTGTTTTGCACTCATCGAATACGCCGCCCGTATCGATTTGCCCGACGAGGTCATGTCTCACCCAGTGATCATGGCAATGGAAGAGGCCACCAACGATCTCGTCACATGGTCCAATGTAAATCATTGCATTCCATACAGTATGCTGGCCCTGCAAGCTGATTCGACATTATAGGACATCTTCTCCTACAACGTCGAGCAATCTCGACGCGATACCCACAACATGATTGTCGTCCTCATGCAAGAACAGGGGCTAGATCTCCAGGGCGCTGTAGACTATGTGGGTGCACTTTGCAAGGGCACGATTCAGCGCTTCGAGGACAATCGGGCGATACTTCCCTCGTGGGGTGAAGAACTTGACAAGCAAGTCGCCATATATGTCGAGGGTCTGCAGAACTGGATCGTCGGTTCGTTGCACTGGTCGTTCGACTCTGAGCGCTACTTTGGCAAGGAAGGGTTGGAGGTAAAGCAAAGCCGCGTCATCAGGCTTCTCTCGAAACGGCCCCTGTGAAGTCGGTTGCGTGCAGTGAAAATGCTCGGCCTTACAAGTGCCTTCTGATTCATCATAGATGAGTTGTATCGGATCACGGTGTTGTAAGATCATCTTCGTTGTGTAGATTGCATTCGTTCCTATGTTACTGTTCGGTCAAGGCATTTTAGTAGTGAAAAATAAATGACATTGCTAAAAATATCTAGAACCTGAACTTTGAAAGGCTGTTCCTGCGTACGGGTCCCCCTGGCGGCATGTCCCTATACATTATGCTTCATGGGGGGCCACAATGATCGACGACGTAAGCCTTCGCCCTCCTCTGTTCCTCACCGCCAACACCGTCCACGTTCTCGGGCGTTATGTCTTCAACGTTAGCCTACAATGACCGCCCTGCATGAGTAGAAATTCGGGTGAGACAGCAAGAAGCGTGTACCCTTCCGCGATCAGCACCAGCTTCGATCAAAATCACTGCAGCCTCGGCATGAGCGGATTCCATGGCCAAATGAAGTGGCGTGTTTCCTGATCAGTGACGGTTACCTATGTTACGCTCCACATTCGAAGTTTATTTACCGACTCGATCGCCCGTATTCAGGCGTGGTTTTGTCGTAACACCCTCTGGGGGGTGCAAGAGAAGCGAGATAAACCCTGTGGATCCGATGGTGGCAGCTCGATGACTGGATGGAATACATGAGCTAAGCGGAAGCCATCTTACAATGGCTTCACTGACAGGGGTAATTGGTTGGCTTTGTCCCTTGCATTAATCTATGATCGTTAGCCTCAGAACGCATTACGGCGGAGTTTACTCACGTCTGCACCCCGTTGAATAAGGTATCTCCCGATCTGGATTATAGGACAGTAAATGTTGGCGATTTGGAGTCAGCGAACACCTGGGGAAAGTGTCACCTCGATGCGCGATTTGGAAGCCGCGTAATGCCTATCGATCGAATGAAATGAGTGACGCGAGATGACCGTTGCGATATATCGCACAATGGGGTGATTCCTTTATCGTTCCTCTGATTCACGTCGGCCCCGGCACCGATGAGTTCCTGGACGATTCGCTCGTGGCCTGCGCTGACTGCGCGAATCAGAAAACGTTGAAAAGCCGATCGTGGATGATCGAACCCGCTATGTGGAGTGCCGCCCAACCGCTACCGTCGACTTTGGTGATGTCTGCCCCTTGGTCAATGAGGTAACACACGACCTCGGTGGCACCAACGGATGCAGCCCAATGCAATGGTGTGCGGCCGTCCTACGATCTTACAGTTGAATTCGGGGGTAATTCTGAGGAGAAGCAACTCACCCCATCTGTTTCGTTGATGAGTCTTGGATTTTCGGTAACGAGGGCCCGCACTAATGAAAGTTGATCTGCAGGCGGTAGATTGTTACAAAGAGATCAAATCTGAACGCGGAAGACGAACTGTTCTGAGCCGCTGTATGGATGGACAGTGACATCGCGCAATATGAATATGAGGCACTTTCAGTGCGAGATTTCACTGGTAGGTATAATTAAAAATGGCTGCTTGCGCGGTCGATTGCGCGGCCAGACCCTAACCCTAAAACAGGGTTAGATCACGTGATGGAATGGTATCGGCAAACGGCCCGGTTGGCAACTGGCATGTTCGAAAGCCCCAATCTCTACAGGAATAACATGTTAACATGTTAACAACGTCCCACCCATGCGTCACGCTGCAACTTCGTGTACAAGGTGCGCAATGTCAGGATTACTGTAAAATACAGCAAGATTTATCACACTGAAGCAAGCCACTCCCTACGATTATACCGGATAATGACTGGTTCGGATAGACATCACCCACGCACTCCTACGGTAAAGTCATGTCTGAGGCCATAAATACACCCTCAGAGCATGGCAAGGACGGCTTCCGGGCACTCGGGCCTTCCTGACATCCAATATAGCCAGAAGCATGCCATTTGAATTGGCATGGGTAGGTGGTGAGGTCGCCGCCCATGCTGTATGGTATGACAGGTTGGCCACCCTGCCTGGTGCCGGGCACGGTTTGGAGGGAGGGTTAAACATCTTCCCTGCAAAAAAACACGCTTTCTCACTTTGGGTAATCCCCGCTGATGCTGCGAATTCAGATCAGGACGAGGTCGACGGCAATGCATGATGGTCTCACAGGCAACGGGCTCCGCAGGACGTGGGTTTCATAAATTCGAATAATTGAAATGAGACCAGGTTTAACGGGGGTTGGAAAGTGCCGTGACGTGCAAACCGCGCGCTCCAGATTCTTCCTCGTAGTTCCGACTCACTTTACCCCGCGACATCTCGCATTTGTCTCACCGCGATCCAAGGAGGCTTCGATCACTACCAAACGCTCAGGCAGTCCTCGGCGGATGTGCGAAACGGATTCGGGAGTCGTTTGTCCCCAATTAGCATTCGTATGGGCATAAACCAGAAGGCCGCCAGTCACCAGAGTCTGCTTTCCAGTGAGGACCATGCTCACTTGATACCCTCAATATCCCTGCCGTCTTCCAGGGAGCTCATGAGACTAGGACTGATGGGACCCTGGGTCGGGAGATGTTAGCTGGCCCAACCCCAGCGGGACAAACTACTCATCTCACAGCACGATTGTACGGCGTCTGTTCCACAACGTTCACTCTGATTAACGATCCCGAGTAAATCGGGGCCGCAATGTATCCCGAGAGATCGTACGTGATCAAGATCTTGTCCTTAGTGCTACGTAGCTAATAGGCTGTTGTCGCCGTTTTTTCTAGTCTCCGCCCGCAGAAATCGGCCTTGAAACAGTGCATTTTTGGCCGAATGTAGCTTCACTTACTCGATCCACTGCATGAAGCAGGCAAGCCGGAGCGTGGGCGGGAGCAAGCTGCAGTAGTTCATTCGTTCATTGTTTGAACTGACAAATGGATCTACGCGACAGCGCCGTCTCATCCTTGTGGCCCTGAATGTTTTCTCTCAAACCAGTTGAAGTTATGGCCTGATCCCGTTTAGGTTTACTTATCTGGCTCCTCTCCATTCTGGCGTATTGACGCCCGGGTGTGCTGCCCTCCACTATCCGGATTTTACGCGCGTCACATACGTCACGTACACACTCGGAAGTCAGAAAGGACACAGCCCATCAAATCTATTGGCATTGGAGCTTTGGAGGTCGCCTCCACCAGGTTGTTCTTGTCATTATCCTCCATCGTTATCTCAATAACCTAGCCATAACTTCCGGTACTTGGACGGCATTCAACATCCCGATTCCCCGAACGCCTGGCAGTTGGTTCATCAGGAACCACACCAAGGGCTGGCAATGGAACCATGGCTAGCACCATGGTATAAAGCGAACGGTAAGTCGAACGGAATGACATTCTAACGTCAAACACTTAAAGCTTTTTGATCATATCAACCACTCTACGCTAATAACCCTCGACACTTACCAAGATGCAATTCAACGAATCATTCGACGACGACGTAATTGATTCGTTCCTTTCCCCTCTAGAAACGTGTTGAAAGTGATTTTTCCAGGATTCCTGTCAATTGATCGCGTTTAGTTTGGGACTGAAGTGGCACAATTGCAGATGGATCACGAACGGAAAACTGTGCGGTGCTCCAGTCCAGGGGCAAGATGTTCTTCTCCATCTGAGGACGGTTCATCGAACAAATGACGCTCCACAACTTACGTGCCAGTGGGATGACTGTGGTGACCCAATAACGAGGGCTTGCATCGTTAGACACGTACAAGAGAAACATCTTGAGTACCGCTGGCCGTGTCCGAAATGCCCCGCTGTATTCACGCGGAGGGGAAATATGGACGCGCACCGAGCAGCTTGCACGGCGACATAACTGATGGAGTCGTTAGTAAGTATTTGCCTTGTCCATCGACTCGTTTAAATGAATCATGGGCTGAACTGTCTAGATAGGTTTTGTCTCTTGGAAGGCTTTCGTTTTCCCTGGCAGACTTACCATATTCCCCTTATAATACGCTCAATAGTCTGCATCCCTAGAATATCTTACCTTGTACTTGATTTCCTGCTCCCTCTGGGCAGTGGGTTGGTCTCACCGTGCGGGAGCTGTAGTTTCTAGATTGTACTTGGATTATGCTGAAGTGCCGTGGGCCTGCCGTCCAGGATAAACGTCTGACGTGTGACTATCAACCCAACATTAGCCTACTAGCGGCTACCAGCCGTCTAAAAGAGGAAACCAAGATACAACATACTAAATACGGCATTCCTACTAAATACTAACACAGCAACCCCAGTATACGTATGGGGCCTCAACTTATTAAAAGTCAGTTGGAGTGCCAGCTAGCACTTTACTTTGTTGAGTGTATCCTGCGCCTTTGTACGTGCTAATAATTGGCTGACACGTTGACTCATCCCCAAGCCAACATCGATTCAAATTGGTGACTACTAAGAAGAATGGGAAAGAACTTTCTGAGGAATGGGATGGATGGGATAATAAAGAGGTGCGTATCTGGTCCGAGGGGTAAGAATACCTGATGAGGTGAGTGACGGGTGTCACCGGTGATTGATCTTAGTGGAAATAGATTTGGTGCACTCCCAGAAATCCGTCCCGCTGTCAGAAGAATTGCCAAGCTCTGTGAAGCCACAGTGGTGGCCTGTGGCATACCGCCACTTTTTGACGCGCATCTTTCCACCACATCCCTTGTTTATCGCCACTGAACTCCATCCGGCGACCAAGGAATGGATTGCTCTCACTGGCAGGTACAAATAACCCTCGGCCCTACTTGCAGTGAACTTCGAATGCCAAAATCCGATATCATGTTGCCTGATCATCAGCAATTTGGCAAGCTCTGCCAATGGTTCTCCATGTTGGAGGAACTGAGATGTCTGCATCGATCCGGAAACCTTACAGGAGGCACGGTGTAGTGCTATACACGCGCCGTCTGTTCGTTCTTCCAGTGCTTCTTGGTATAAAGAGCGATTTTTTCCAGTCCCCACTCCCGGGTATTCAGCTTTCCACCCTTTCTCGACACATGTTGCAGACATGAGCTACGTTGGTGGAGAATCATATACATACTTGATGGATGCGTACACTCAACCCCCCTCGGAGTATGAGGATCAAACGAACATTGATTTGTGGGTACAATTTTATTGCTGACTGCGACAACCATATTGATTGATCTGCTCATCTCCGGGATCATGATAGTCTTTCATATACTAATCGAACACAGGATTTATTTTCCACTCCAATTCTCTCTTCATTTCCTCCCATTCCTCTCCCCGCCTCAGAGTGCTGTGGGGCCTCTGTAGGATATTTGACCCATGGAAGCGTGCACACTCCCAGTGCGATGGAGGCTGTGGATCCCAGTATGGTTCTCAATCCGTTCCAGTCACAGTGGAAGTGGAGCAATTCGGGCTCCATTTCGGCTCACGAGTCTCATGCACTCGTTTCTCCGCCTCCTGATCAGAACCAGATACCGTATGGATCTAACGGTTGGCCCTGTGGTTCCGAGTCATTTGTCCTTGCTACCCCTATTCCTCCTGTTCCTCCTGGCAATTCAAGCATCCCACACTCGCTGCCCTCGTCACCCGTACACTCGTACGCAGGCGTCAAACAGTATGGCGCAGGAATGCAGCATTTTTCGTCCGGGAACGTGGACACAGGCTCTCCCTCCCTTGACAGGAATACACTCTTGGGCTCTCTCGACGCTTCTGAATATCATGT
This sequence comes from Pulveroboletus frians, assembly GCA_038089395.1. NCBI lineage: Eukaryota > Fungi > Basidiomycota > Agaricomycetes > Boletales > Boletaceae > Pulveroboletus > Pulveroboletus frians. Next base: position 15,286 of record JBBPKT010000266.1, on the reverse strand, counting down.
TTTCCCTCTTGACATGCGCTTGGATGATCCACAACTGTCGATCCCTCCGACACACGATGTGATGCCGTCCATCCAGTATGCTGCGTTTCCCACTAACAAACCAACGTTTGGACAGTACTCCCAGGCTCGACCTTTTGTCTGTCAGTGGTTCATCCACGGCGTGCCCTGCGGAATGCATGTCAATGCGGACAGGCGGAGCGTCGTCGGTCATTTACAGGACGTTCATAGTATTAGGCCAGGAGAGGAGAAGGCACGCGAGACGTGCTTATGGGAACAATGCGGGACAATTCTAAACAAAGAAAGCCTAGCACGTCATATCCTGACGATTCATCTGAAGGAAGTCAAGGAAAAAGTACACTGTGCTCAATGTGGACAGTTCTTTGCTCGTGGAGACTCTCTCAAGCGACACCTAAAGGGAGGTCAGCACAATGTGTCTCCGAACGGAGTTCGGGAAGGCACTCGTCACTAAACCATCCCGGTTCGCGGTGACCACCTGACTGGATAAAGGGAATTGCACCCGAGTAGGTATATGATGCAAACCTTTTGCTTCAAGCTCTTCCGGTAGGCCTGCAAGTGACTTTCGGATGTGCAATATGCTTTGTCGATGTATGATTATGTCAGACGGACAGTGACATGGGCTAGTTGTGTCTCGTAGTATGGAGAACGGATATTCCTTCCACTTTGCAATGAAACACACGCATCTTCTCGGTCAGCACCCGGATCTGGGATATCTGACATAGCACGCAAATCGTGATGAGATCAGTACATAATGAGTGAAGCAGTAGCATAGCAGTTGCGGGTGGACTTACATCCAGTGATATAAATATCCAAGACGAACTGACGTCCACTGGTATCTACGGTGAGCTACATGACGAGTCGAATGACAATCACAGGAGCAATAAGAGGAATGGTTCATGACACGCACGACAAGCGGGGATACATGCAAGGGAGTAGCAGATGGTGGGTCATATAATCAATGTCAGTATAGATGAATACTATTTTGCGGCGCCTCCGATGATATCGGCATCAAGGTCACTCACGATAAAAGCCATGTATCAAGGTCATCAGGCGTGAGATCACAATACTCGTGCCCATCCTGGGTGGGCTCGTTGGACGGAAACAAAGTAGAATGAGTGGATTACACGGCACTGCGCATCAATGCGATCGACGGTTGCGGATTACCCATGTGCGTGTCGGGAGGAAATCTATAAAAGGATCAAAGAAGCTGGAGATACGGAGATTTATATCCCCTTCAGGAAGCAGGAGGACCCATGCCTATCTCTTCGATCTTAGGAAGCTGTAGTCTTTCTGAGTCCTTTGCAGCATCCAGAGTGCGCTGACACTCAGTACTACCTTCAGAGCACACTGAGGAGGGATGAACCGTCAGATCTTGTCATGGATCGAACAGGAATACTCACGACATCGGTTCAGAGCGTCCATGCGAGTCAAAGGTCTTGTTGCACCCCTCGCAGGTGGGGGGTGCACTGGCTCGAGACCGTGATAGTCGGACTGCCACTGCTGGGAGAGTTGCCGAGATAGCCCTGACATAGACGCATTAAGAATGAAGGGAATAAAAAAGCGAACTTGCTGTGTATGGGAGGGGGAGGACCTATTGAAATCATGAAAGATACATGGACGTACGAATGGAAGGCGATGAGAAACAGTACTTGTCTCGGAGTTCCATTAGCACTTCAAGTAATAAACCTAACCCTACTCGGCGGGCTTACTTTTCATAGCAGGTGGCAATCTCTAGACAAAGTATGCCCTCTGTTCAAGAACAATCATCTTCGACTCCCCTCCTCGAAACCGTCCCCCATGCACTATTACCGTTCTTACGCTCGCAGTCCCAGAACACGTTGACGCGTTTGTACCAACGCCCATCATCATGCCTATCGATATTTCGGTAAGCCTTGTTGTCCTGATAGCTAGTGAACAAGGCACTAAAGTACCGCTAGTTTACTCGGACCTCTCGAACGTCAAGTTATCATGAATCTGTTATGGCTAGAAAGTGCGATTCCGATGAGTACAATGTCTGCCTGGGTTGTCCCAGAGGGAAGAAAGTCAGTGCAACTTTGTCCTCAGGCAACAAAGTACTCAAGAATTCGCGCCGGTGTCCCCTCAGGCTGTATGATGATGCTTTGGCGGAGATGATAGGATTACATATCATTCAAAATTCCACGGCGAAGCTTGCGCTCAATTCGACCTTCAAATCAAGCCTGAGACAGGCTATTACAGGAGGGTGAGTGCCCCAAACCCTGAGATTGCATCAACTGAAGGATGATATCTAGGGGTAGTACCAGTAGTTTCGGCGTACCAGCAGAAAAGGACGACAAGAGACACCAAATCGCTATCGATACTCTCGATGCCTATGCCCTGGAAAGGTGGGAGGTGAGTAGACAGGTCTACGCATCAGTATACATTTACACCACACTACTTAATTAGACTATTCTTCACTACATGGTATCATCTGGCCAAGGTCAACTCCCAACGAAACCTTCCCAAGGCGTGTTGTATCTGCTCCAGCGGAGCGAGCTGATGAAAAGCATACAGTGAGCCTTTAGCTAGATGTGTATGATAGCATGGACACATACGTCTCTAGTGGCTCTCCCCTTCAGATCACTTCTTCGGGGTTCCAGTTTCTTCTGCATTCACCGCATGATCAGTTGTGGAGCCTCTTGCTTCAATACTTGCACATGGCGGAGGTATGTTAGATTGTTCGCGTGCTTCTCATCTTATCTGTGTGCATGGCATTAGGAAAGACAAATGGACCTGGTGGAAGTTCTCAGCTTTCTCTTCATGCTTTCAACCATGGAGCTCGGACGCGTAAGTGGTACTTGTCATCATCTGTATCGTCGGCGAATACGTTTCGATTCTAGGAATATTCCACGGATCCATTAAGTGAAACACAAAAGGCTATGCTGGAAGACCTTCGGGATTACGGACTCGTCTGGCAACGAAAGGTTCGGTTATTCACCTCTGCGAACCTGACTGACTCGATCCCAGGCGTCGTCCAAACGTTTCAGCCCTACTCGTTTAGCCACCACGTTAACCTCTCTTTCGCCCCCATTACCTACTTCGAGTACTTCTGGAACCATTCGGGCACCCGGAACATCTGTCGCACTGACCACTGGTGCAGGACAGCAGGGGTTTATTGTCTTGGAGACAAACTACAGGATATATGCGTATACCGGTAAAATGCACATCACGTATGGCCTTCAAACACACTCACGCGTCGGCCTTTAGACAATCCCCTTGACATTGCCGTTCTCAACCTCTTTATCACAATGAAATACCGCTTCCCGAACCTGGTGGTCGGCATGCTCACACGTGAAAGCGTGCGGAAAGCGCTGAGCAATGGTATCTCCGCAGACCAAGTACGTTAGCAATTCATTTCAGGGCATCATAACAGCATACACGAGCTGCGACGTTCTAGATCATCAGTTATCTCACGACCCACGCTCATCCACAAATGCGGAAGAATGTAAGATGCTTACTAACTGTATCGCTGTACGCTCCTAGCCTCATTCACGTACGTCATGCACAGAATCCGCTCCTTCCTGTGACGGTACAAGACCAAATTCGGTTATGGGAGCTGGAAAGAAACCGTCTCAAGTCTGCGGAAGGTCCGTTCGCACCGCGCCTGCATGTGCAGTTGTATGCTTATTGTGCACACCTTCATTCGCCCGCTGGACAGGTTTTCTCTACAAGGACTTCGCTTCGCAAGCGGATTATGAATACGTACTATCATACGCTAAGCAATTAGGGGTCGTCTTGTGGGAGAACGCCGTGAAGCGGGCCTTCTTCGGAACCCTCGACGGCCATGCAAACATTAGGGGATTCATTGAGAGGCGGACCAGTGGAGGTTAACCCAGTACGGTCAGCAACCCTAGACATTGAATGGAGACCCTGACTCTTCTCGATTGAATGGTTAGAACTCATAAACAGTGACTCGTGCTTACGAGGCTCCGGAGACCGGACAAGCACGATCATGCGTCGGAGCCCTTTAAAACAACTTCACGAATACCCGAGCGCCCGAGAGTCGGGATGACCTCTGATGTTTTAAGCGCTATTTTACTCGGCAGGCGACCTCCGCCGAGATTTCATTACAGTTCAGCAGAACGAAACAGGGGGACGGAAGTCTAGCCTATGTACCGTATTAGCTACTGTAAGGTCACTATTAATGTGCAGCGACAATTATGCAAGTTACAACAAAAGATATGTGCACACCCAGTCGTAAATACCCGTCTCATGCAAACACGGATGCCGTGTTCACTTCATCTTCTTGGCAGAGAACGAAGCCACCCTCGAAACCCACGGCGTGTGCATCTGTTGTCGTGTCACGCCATCGACCAACAAGGCTACGTTCATGAACGTAACCTTTAAATAGCCAACGACCGACGTTGTAGAATGGATTGTTTATCTGACCCGTGATGAGACTTGAGAAGGGGAAAAGAAAACGTTGAGCAAATGGGTTACGTACCGGAATTCGAAGGAAGGCGACGAGTCCGTCCCAAGGCCGAATTCGCCCAACGTATGAGTAGTAACCCCAAGCTTCTCCCTGTCTTTCACACGTCTGTACCCGAGCGGTCGGTGAAACAGGACGGGGATAGAAAGGGGCGAGAAACCCACCTGACCGGTGATGATAATATCCTGAACACCGCTCGATAATTCCTCGACGAAGTCTTCGTATTCATCGACGTCTTCCATATCTTCTTGTATTACAGAATCCGACTCTTCTTGGCAGTACCACTCGCGGTGTGCCCCATTAGACAGCCGCTCACAAGCACTGGCCGAGTAGGGAGACCTGCGGTTGGGGCGATATGTCTCGTACCACGTGGTCTTGCCCGTGATAGGATCAAACATCTCGAGCCCGTCCTATGAGTCACACGGAAATAAATTATATGAGTGGGTGACGGATTGCACACTCCACTTACAGGATGGCGTGTAAATTCCAAATCTTGGGGGAGCCAAGCATTAAAGATATCTTCGCCGAGACCGTCACGACGTGGCGGGGCAGTAAGAGGGTCACTGAACGATAAACAATGATGCTCTGAAAAGGAGCAGGAGATCCTCTCTTGAGCCAACGGCACACTAGCAGCGGGTACACGCCGATCAACAACCGCGTTGAGATGAGCAAGCATATCCGGGATCTATTCGAATTGTCAGATAAGAGTTGCGGTGGAGACATGAGGTTGACCCACAAAGATGCGACCACTCCAGTTACCAACGAGCGTGCCAAGAGGGTAAACAATACCCCTTAGGGGTCGCTCTATAGCCGACGGCGTGTGGCAGGCTACCAAGCGGAACCAGTCACGGTCGAGCTGTTCACTGGTCACGCCCGGCTGATGCTGGAAGAAGTGAGTCCGAGTGTGATAATGAAATTCAACCACGTCGTCTCGTGTCAGCGCAGGGGTTTCAAGACCTCGAGCAGATGCCTCCTCCCGTGTTGCCGGGAGAAGAGCGTGGCGTGACGGAAGTGGAACCGTGTCCTGCCAGGCTTCTTGTCGCACAACAAAGTTCAATAAAGCGGCGGAGGTAAGGGGAGGTACTGCGAGCTTAAGCTTGTGACCCAGATAATGAATCTGAGTGGTGAACGGGAGAGGGCCAGAGAAACCAGAGAGTTCGTCATGTTCGTCGCATAAGGGGAGGTAGAAATAAGTATCTGGAGCAAAAAGCAAAGGATACTGGGCAAGACATCTCAGCACAGGCACGGACGCAAGGATTGCTGTGCCTACCTGGTGGCCACGCACTAGAAAAGGGAGAACTGCGTTTGTGAGTGCAGCACGAATTCCTAGGGTTTCGGTCGCAACTCGCCCTGAATACGTGTCAGAAGAAACGATAGATGATGAGAGGGAAAGTTGCCTTTGCTGCTCGACATCCAAAGGAGCCACACGGCCAAAGACATACCCTCCGGATCTGATAGGTGTGGCATGGCGTGGACGGGAGATGGGCTTCTTAGAGCGACCACGCCAAGGACCCAGTCGGGCAGATTTGCCCAACCAAGGAGTTGCCTCTCATTGCGACCATCGTTCTCGAGTAGCATCAGATACGCCTTCCACAGAGCCTCTCGGTCGAGACGAAGGGAAGGGGCTCCATGTTTTATGTGTTGCAGAGCGATGAAGCGGCTACGGAGCTCTCGGGCGAGACAAGGGGCGGATGTCCATCTGGGTGATAGCCGACGGTCGATAGCCGCACAATCGAATTTGTGGCGAAAGATGCGGGCGTACAGCGCGCAGTTGTTCGCGAGGGACAATTGGTTGTACATGGTACGGCAGGTGAGCAAGAGCGAGAAGAGGTTTGAGGGAGGGCCAAGGAACGGGTCGACGGTGAGATAAAAGGCAATGTCGTTGAGAAGGGAGGGATAGTGACTGGCGATAGTTTCGAGGGTCAACGAGGAACGCGCCATGGTGAGGGAGGGCGTTTGGAAGGGGCGACGACGGGGCGGCGGCGGAGAGTTTTATTTAAGTTGACCTTGAAAACGCCTGAATCGGAGCGAATATGGGTTTGATGATAATCTACATACAACGTTGATCGCCGCGAGCTTCTCGTCCTTAGCCGTCCATGGGGGGGCGTCAGAGAGACCGAGCGATAATTACGAGAGAGCGGGCATGGAGTCCCTGAAACGAGGTTAACGTGAAGCACTTCCGAGAGCATACGAAACGGCGAGACGGATGTTGGCGAGCACGGACGGGCTCTTGATCAGATCGATGCTGTATGTTTCGGGTCAGAAATGACCGTGCGCGTTTGTGAGAGACCCGACGGCGGTGTTCGAATCCGAGAGGTCGTCCCACGCATCGCACTCGACCCGTCGCCATCAAGGGCCCCCACCGAAAAATGGCGGTGATGATGCATCCTTCATATCCGCGCAGACAATTCTGTGCCGCAGACTTCATCATTCATCTTCGCCACAGGCACCGGGGAAGCCATCTCGTTTCCATTGGAACCGTAGTCAGGTGACCAGACAAGGGAACCTTAAAGGACCCATTACAGCCCCATCACAAGTAAGCCCGACCGGAAATTCAGTGGCGGCTTGTATCCTGTGCAGGGACCTGCTTACGACCTCGAGTTATATTAGTATCAGAATGACGTTGATTCAAAGTTGATCATTGGACCGGTGCCAATAGGACCACGAGCGTATGTGCCCAAAACTCTGTTCCGCTCGGACTCCAGATAGTGCTAGCTCAAATTGTGAGCCCGGCAAGTAGCCGCCCCGCCGCTCGTGTGGCCGTTTCAGCGCCCCCTCCGCGGCCTAGATACCAAAAGTCAGCTGGAAACCCGGGTGGGCCAAACACGTTGGATACACAGGTACGCCCACTCCCGATCTTAACAGAATGTCGCTCACGCTTCCTGATCTACAAAAACCGTCAGAGGGTGTCCATTTAATTCTATTTATGTATGCAGTCAACGTGCACCTACGCGCGGCGAATGGGCGCTTTGCTGACACAATTGATCCCGAACAAAGATAGGGTCCCTTCTTGTCCCCGCAGCCCAACGTGAATCGGACGAGCCCGATATCGAGTTCAAACCTGACCCTAGGCTAAACAATCTCGGACTATCCTCCACACGATTTACGACATTGGCAGTGCGTGAGACCTCGGCTGTTGAACAACCTGTACGACCAACTAAGCAGTGTCAACACGGCGACTGCATCGGCAGGAGTGATTGTACCAACTGTCTCCATCAACACGAGATGAGGTGACAGAGGCGAGTGGCGTCCTATGACGCACAAGGAGCATCTTGGAATGGAAGTCGAAGGGCCCCAACAAGGCTAGCTTATGCGGCCGTTCTTGTCCGCAGAACGGGTTGGCCCTACCACGCACGGATCTCAAGTAGAGGTGAGTACGAATGCGCATTCTCCTTGACAGTTTCTTTTTCGTTCTTGCTACGTGTTCAGATACACAACCCACAGCACCGAAGAGAGTTACACCATTCAATCGCTCAACGAGCCATCCCTTCATGGTGATCACTCGGTTCCTTCACATCCCCATAAAGGCGTAACATATTCACAGAAGACCGTTTTGACATTCGCCGAACAGATGAACTGTCCGCTTCCTCGAATGTAATTCGGCGTGCCACCCCGGCTGTCAGTCAGAGCCCCATTAGCACATCCTGCAAGGAGATAGGTCGTACGACGCCGCCATGTATCCGTTTTCTGTACCCATGGTTCTGCAATGCTAGCCCCAATGAACAATCATTGACGGCGTGGGGCTTCCAAATGCCTAAAAATTCAGTGAGTCTTCACATCACGTCTTCACATTACAGTATAGTTCCATACGGAATGTTTTCCGCGACTCCATTACAGAGCCCGCGGATCGCAAGCGGGCGAGTAATCTAGGAGAGTTGGCGCGTTCTATAACATAACACGTTTCAGTCTGACGGCGCGTCCCGTTCATATTCACGAGTGTTTCGGTCGATTGCGCCCCGTAAGATGCTTTTGTCGGGTTTCTAGAAGATGAGCTAGGGGGGTACCCAATCAATACTCGTGATCTTCGCCTAATGGCACGAGTGAGGACATTTGAACGCCACGCCCCAATATATATATATATCTGTTACGACGGATATGACGAGACCCGCGGCCAATGGCAACAAGTCGAGGCCCGGATCTAGCCTGCTAGTACTCGACACTAGCATAGAACTCGACCGGTGCCTACCCTCGATGTACCCGATGGCCTGACGATGTCACGACACTATCAGCCAACCGTGTCACTGAAGAAGACTCACTGCAGGGTCGACAACCCCAAACATCACTCTGGATTCTTCGGTGAATAGACATAAAGTTAAGTTCGCTCATTTGCGCGGGAGCAACGCGCCTCGGGCCCATCTGTGAGCATGACTTAGGAGCGTAATACCCTTTACGGCGAGCATCTCAGCACAATCTGGACGGACTCTTTATCATCGTTATACCAAGCTGTTTGAACTGCATAGCCTCGACAAGCGACGCCGACGCCTTCGGGACGCCACGTCGCGTGCGATATGTCTTCGATGCGTGTCCGCCCGCCGTCATACACGGATGGAGATCGGCCTACATGTTTCATGGGCAAGGCGAGTGTCGTACGCGAGTCCTGTTCCAGACAAGACCCACTCGATATACTAGTGCCGGGTGAGGTAAATCTTCGTCCTGCCGCACCCGCCAAGCAGCAAAATAACGTCACTGCTGAGAGGTCCTTTGAAGGCCACCTGAGCATTCTGATCGATCGAAATGGTCCAGGCGAAGCAAACTAACCTAGTTGGGGGCACATTCCGAACAGACGGCTCAAGTCGTCCCTAAGCGTTTTCAGAACGCCGATCAGCTCTCACATACTCCCCATCCAACTTGCCCCGTCCTCATGACACCCTTGTGGGGCTTCCCCTTGTTACGCCTTCGCAATGGCTGTATAGCCCGATCGGAATACCTCAGGCCCCGTCTCCCCGAGAGGGCTGTGAATGGGTTACATATCAATGTGGCTCGATCCACGCCCCCACGGGGACTTTTGTTAACCGTTTTGACCACGTTGGTTTCACCATGGCTTGGTTTCAGCTTGTGTGTAGAAGATATCGGATCGTCGTTGATGAAACACAACTGGTGCGTCAGCATCCTTCCCCGTCGCAGTACTTGTCTGCGAGTCCCCCGGAAGCGTGCTGACATGTCTAATTTTTCCGTGTTCGAGAACGTGTTATGTACTCTGGTAGCTTGCCCAACTTGGTAGGAACGTTCAGAGCTGTCACAGAACGTGGGTAGCCTCGGGGGGCCACTCCACCGCCTTGTAAACCGCATCGATATTCGTCTGCAACGGCAAGTACCTACGCCCTCACCGGATGGATCATTCCCGGCCGCCATCAACGGAGGTGTTCCAACAGTGGTTGGACTATCTACGATCTACCGTAATATTCCATACTTTGATTGCAGGGTCAGCGCTGTCATGTGTGTAGAACACACGATGCTCTCCTATGGCATATAGAAAAGGAACCGGACAGTTGCGCCCCAGCCTTCACTGCGCTTCTGTCGCTATCATACCAGATTTGGTCCATGTCGATGCAGGACACCAGGCAACTCCCGTTCGTGTGCCTTCATATCTTCATGCATGTAAAGCACCAAATGCATATATGAATATACTCTTCAGGAAGCTACGGGACGCCAGAGTCGATGAGCGTGGTATGATTGATGCTTGCGTGTCCGCTGTTCCACCGTAGTGACCAGCTTTCGAATGATATTGACTAGCCTCATTAACATTTAATGTAATCATAGGGAGTATTACATAATCATGTTGTGGTTGTTTATCCCTATCCCAAACAACGCGCGAAAACCTGACTTTCTTTGAGCATCATCGCTAGTCGTGCAGCATGGACGATTTGACCGTGGAGGACAGCAAGAAGCGATTCGAATCCGAGGTACCTCACGACGAGGACACGCAACCCGATCCTGACGAGGAACTGATGCTGGACAGAGGGAATGGGAGAGTTTGGTTGGTCAAGGTGAGCAGCGGTCAGATTCAGCTCAAGCATGGGCGTGAGGATGTAAGAGAACGAGTCTTAAATGATGATTGTTACGTCTTCACCTTGTAACAAGATCATTCAGGAGTCGTTCTCTTACCACGCGTCTGATGTTCTTTTTCGAAAGATTCCGAAGCACCTGATGGCGCGATGGGCAGCTATCGATAAGGAGGACGTTCACCTTGCTACGATACGTATCTATCAAAATGCTGTCAACACGTCAGGGCGGTCGCCGCGTATATTCCTCTTTCTCCCTCCTGACCCGAACGATCCGACTCCTCGTGCATCAGACCTGCCCTCGTTTCCCCCAGATGCCGCATACATACCTAGCGGAGAGAGTGGTATCCATGTGGACAGATACGAACTGGATATGGTGAATGAAGCAGTAGAAAACCAACTCGTCATTGCCGAACGTCCTAAAGACCCCGTGCCTCCTGCCCCTGGAACAGCCGCAGCCCATACGTATAATCCCCGTGCACGGACGACAATTTTAACGGGTCGTATAAAGCACGAGTGCAATCTCAGGCCACTCTTCAACGAATCGTACAGGCGACAGATGCGAGAGAGGAGTCGCGCATATAATACCCCACGACGACCCATTCGCATGATTGAAGAGGCGGGCCTCAGCGGTGGCCGTGGCGGAATCAACCGATTGAGTAGTGGTGTCGCCACTGGCTCGTTTGCTGATATGATCGTTAGCACCCGTTTTTATTGCGCAGGGACCCAACTGATGGTTTTAATCAGAAAACCAAACCAAAACCTGCCAAAGGTGCCTTCGAGCGCATGGCTCGTTTGCCGCGGAGCCAGCTACTCGATTTATTGTTTCAACTTTTCCGCGAACAACCTCATTGGAGTTTTAAGCCCCTCAGGGAGCGGACGCAACAACCAGAGGTTTATCTTAAAGAAGTGCTGAATGAAATTGCCATACTCCATCGCAGCGGTGAGTACAACGGCATGTGGGAACTTTCGGAAAACTTTGCCAGGGAAGGGGTAAGTACACAAATGCATATCATTCCTGTCCCATGCCGAGCCGCCCATTACTCTAGATCAAAGCGGAGAATGTTCCCGGTCCGAGCTCGGGGGCGAACGCGGATGTGTCAATGGAGGATTATGATGAGGAAGACGACGACGATGACGACGACGACATGGAGGAAGTTTCATAACCCTCTAGATGACACTGAATTGTACGCAGTAATTCCCGATCCATTCAATTTGCGTGCGTAGCAATTAACCCATACTAATAACTCATATATATATTCTCATCCTGTTATCTCCCTGGGACCCAAATGAAACTGGTCGGGGGGGGGACTAATATCGACTGCGTGTGGAGAATGGGCGCTTTGCTGATACAATTGATCCGAACAAAGGTGAGGTCCCTCTTGTCCCCAATGCGTCCGCAGCCTACGCGAGTCGGACGAAGCTATGTCTGGTTCAAACCTGATCGATTGATCGGCCGATGATGGACAACCATCGAATGACCGGCATTTAATCCTAGAACCCCCCCGGTTGCAAAACCTGTCCCTGTCGCAGGGTGCTGCTCCTCGGAAAGCCCAGCCCTCTATATTTCTGTCATTACACAGACCCAGGCCCACCACCGACCATAGCCTGGACGAGTGATACTCTGTGAGTCTTGATATTAGTACACCTGCCTGCTCGCCTTCGTGTAACTGCTCTCCATGACCCGACGTTCGTGCTCGCTATGTGAACAGAATGGCATCTGCGCTCCGTTGCATGGTTCGACCCCTCGCTCATTTGTTGCAAGTCCTCGAGTTTCGAGCTTGTATTCAGACACGTTCCTCAGAGCTGATGTCGTGGCCAAGATATCCATCCCGCTTACCTTAGGTGAACTCCTTGAGCCACCCTGTTCACTTGAGAGTTTCAAGTCTCGTCATCAGTCGCGCAGTGGGCCCTGTCACTCCAGACTCCATCGATCGAGGCTTCCTCGTTCTCTGCCTCTACGCAACTCGGCGTACCCCATATACTCGTCTGATACCTCTTTCCCGCACAGTCTGCTCCGCTCATTAACCTCATCACCGTCATGCGGCCCACGTTCAGTCCTTGTGCCTGCACGGTCTCACGATTCAACCTGCGGCATTCTCATGTCATTGATGTGTGCCTTTCGCCTCGGCTGTCAGTTTGTCGGGCTTCCTAGGTCAACGTGTCTCGCCTCAGTGTCAACATTGATGTCCTCTGTGCCAGTTTTGACCTGTCTGATAGGTAGAGTGTTCTACTCAAAGGTGCATTGACTGTGCCCTCTTGAATTTCATGCGACTACATCAAGCTCTGATGCTCTCACATGGTGGCGGCATGCCACAAGCACGCGGGTATGTTCAACACCTGACACCGGTTGTCAACAGTTGAAGCACAAGCATCTGATCATGCTGTCATGTCTCGGAGGAATGAAAAGATTCGCCTGGTTCAAGCCAGCATGAAGAGACAGAATGGATCATCATTCAAGGCTACCTAAAGCCATACAATAGTTACTCCAGGCATCTGTCCAAGTTTTATTAGTAAAACGATACTCGATAGCACACATGCTCGCTGCGCCAAGAATGGATCAGACATCCAAAGGAAGGTCCTCGTTGACCCTCATCGCGCCGACCCCCGCTTCCCGCTCAGCGCACCACAAGGCGGCCCACGCTCGACACATGCTTTTGGGTTCACATGGCACAAGGGGGATTATAAACGTTCCACACTGGGGGAGTGCTCCAACTGGAGGGCGCTAGAGTGGAAACTGCGAATAAACGGAATACTTCATCATCCCAAGTGGCGCAGCGGAGCAATGCAACACAACCGAAATAAACACTCACCCAACTTGAACATGTATACGCCGTTGGCCAAGCAAGTGGTCACGTAGCAACACCTGACTGGGTAGAGTATCAGTCATGAATACTTGAACGGCAAGTCAACAATAAAATGTCAGTCAAAATGGCACTGGCAAGTACACTATGCGCTCCGGAGAGCACTGTTCGTTGCGAACGAACACTCTGTTCCTCGGCATGGTCGTGTAAGACGGGGAAGAGAATAAAGTCATCACAGAAGAACGAGAAATCGAGTGATACTTACACTGACGTTCAAGATGAAAGAGAACAACAAGTGGCGACTAAAATTTATAGCCATCGGCTGAGTTTGAGGATGGTCTGTGCGCATAGCTTACATAATCTGCCTTATAATCCCGGGATGGCGTAGGATGAACCCCAACGTCGACGACGACGAGAAGGCGACCATCCATTGATATTGAGGTCCTGATGCCCACCGTGGACTCCCCGCACCTAATCACCCCAGAAGACCTTCGCCATCACCCACCGGATGTCATCGACGTCGATGCCCTTGATGCTGACGATATAGTGTATGTGGGCTCAGCACAGCCCACTCAAAGGAGGCCTATTGGAGAGGATGGCAGGGCTGTTTCAGTTACCAGAGAGGTCATCCATGTGACTGACAGCGAAGATGACAACGACATTCAATTCATGGGTCATAATCCTGCCCGACCTCCTCCCGGTGAGTCTCACGTTCTCTATCTGTGTACGCTCGTTAAGCCGGACAGCAGTCGGAAGGGAACGTATTTTTTCTCCTCCTCCCCCTCCGCAGCTCGGCGGCGTTCCCCCAGTACCACCGATCCCCCAGAGATTCCTGCAACTGCGTCAGCGCCCACCCACTGGGCTCATTATTCCCAACGAAAACCCGCTCCCATTCGAGGCTGACTTGCGACCACCACCTCCTGCTGGACAACCACTCCCAGTCTCTGCTGCTCCATCTCACCATGTCCCATCCATGGGCTTCGGCGGTGCGCTAATGGCAGGGGTGCGTCGAATCATAGGACCTCGCGACCCTTACCAACGGTCCGAACGCCGTAACAGCTGGGGTCTCACTGGTTCATTTATTATGCGATTGGACCCCTTTGACTTCGCTGGCAACGAGGAAGATGAATTAATAGGTGGGATAGATGAGATAGGTTTCTTGGGCGAGGACCTCCCCCTTGGCGCTGGAAGAGTGAGAAGTCAAATAGAACACGAATTCAAACGACACGATCGTGAACGACAGGTCGAGCCTGATTATAAACCAGAATACACGCACCCAGGCGGGCCATTGCCTGGTTTCACACACGATTTCCTCCCTTCATCGGCATCTTCACCTGTTACCGAAGACGCCGATACCCTTCCAACGCGTTTGGCTGGTGGTAGTGGCGCTCGACTACGCGAAGTTACCCTGGTATGTGCTGCTTGTCGAGACCCTCTTGTCCTTGGGGCCTCTGACGTCGGAGAGGATCGCGCCAAGCGGAAGTTGTGGGGCTTGCGCTGCGGCCATTTACTCGATGGAAAATGCATTGAGAAGTTGAAGGAGCCACCCCCACCCACTTCCGATGCCAGTGGATCAAGCGGCACGAGAGTGGCTACGGAGCCACCAGAGTGTTCACACTCGTCGACTCCAGATGCCACAGTTGTTGACCCCGATATGAATTCAATGCGGTCGCGGTTACGCCCGCGTCGGGGGATGACAAAATCGTTTTCCTCGGCCTCCCTGTCTACCCCCCGTTCAAGTGGCCGTCGTGGCACGGCTGTCAAGGTGCAAGCAACGGACCGAAGCAACCGCAAGGGTAAAGGAAAGATGAAAGCCCCTGTCGTGGAGGCTGAACACGAATGGAATTGCCCGGTCAGCGGATGTGGCCATCCCCACCTGAGCCTCTTCATGGACGGTCGGTGGGCGATGGACGATAAAAGGGGTGCCATTACGCTGTTTGTTTGACTCCGTGGTACGTTTCCCCGGATGTACACATTCTTGCAGATGTTGTATGGCACGATTATTCCCTATAGCA
>JBBPKT010000265.1:0-26024 GCA_038089395.1 Pulveroboletus frians | reverse complement strand
TTGCCCTGACAAGCAAGCTTATCCTTGATGTGGTCCGGGAGACTGGAGTAAAAGCTTCATCGGAGCACTCCTTGGCCCCAGTTTTGGACCTGGCTGGCAAGTCAATTCCACTTGATGATGTACTTGGAGATGTGCTGTGAGTCATGCATCTGGAGGCGCTCGAGCTGGGCCTTGGCATCTGCAATGGGGTCGTGAGGTTTGAAATTAGACTGCAACTCATATAGGAACGTGTGCCAGCTGTCCATCCATGCAGGTCAGAGGCCTGGTGCTTCAAGTCCAAGGAGGTCCAGCTTGAAGTATTCGAGCACAGTCCCCTTGAGGTAGGACTGAGCGAAGGTTACCTTGGTCCGATCCTTGCGGTAGGTCCAGGGATTGGCCTGGAAGTGGAGTTCACACTGGACAATGAATGGGCGGAGTTTCTTCAGGTCTGTCCCATCGAATGGGTCAGGTTCCTGGACCTTGGGCTTCAAGCCTTCAGTCTTACGTCATCGGAGTGCTTGGCAGGTCATCCCCTTGATGGCATCGGCGAGTTGGGTGAAAGGTTCATAGGTGAGTGGGACTTGGTTATATTCTTCGTCTTCAGGGTTATCTTTGTCAGGGAAGTGCCCAGTGGAGGAACCCTGGTCAGAGTCCACATCGGAGGAACTAGAGGAGTCATTTCCACCTGGGTCAGCCCTGTTTGAAGACATTGGGGTGCCGGGTCGGACTTGGACAGATTCTTCATTGTCCCATTCCTGGGAACCCATCAGAGGAAGTTCAGGACTGAGGGTAAGTGGAAGAGGTGTTAGCGGAGACAGAGGTTGTCTGCTACGTGCCTCGGAGATGGAGGGCACAGTGACCATGGTGTGTGTGGAGAAACTTCGAAAGTCTCCAGGGACCCTGTGAGAACTGCCAAAGGCAGTCTGCAGGACC
Organism: Pulveroboletus frians; assembly: GCA_038089395.1. Taxonomy (NCBI): domain Eukaryota; kingdom Fungi; phylum Basidiomycota; class Agaricomycetes; order Boletales; family Boletaceae; genus Pulveroboletus; species Pulveroboletus frians. The sequence continues at coordinate 25,112 of JBBPKT010000265.1, read as the reverse complement.
TGCTCATGCTGGGAGGTTTGTCTTATACGTGCAGACATAGGATTTGTCGGAGAGGGTGAACCTTGACAAGAGGGAGTACGAATATACTGTTAAGTCCAGTTCCTCCGGACTCAAGTCCAACCAGAGGTCCAAAGGTTAGTGTACAAAGTTCGTGAGGGGACGAATGGAGTTCGGAGCAGCAGAGGGTACCTAGGAGGACATTGGCACAGGACTTATGTGTTGTGCCCTTGTCTAGGCTCTGTCCTCATATTTCATAGGAGGGGAGTAGGGAGTAGGAGAGAGGGGGTCAGACAAGAGACAGGAGGTGACTGGTTTGATATTTGTACTGAGGTACAGAAGTGGAATACAGGAGCTTTATATACTGAAGTCCGGTCTGGAGTTCGGATGGAGGAATGGAGGACCATATGGTAAGGTATATCGGGTAAAAGGGAAGCATATGGAGATGGGAAACATATGTAGTGAGAACATATGGTGTGGCGAAGGGTCGAAGGGATGAGGTTAAGGGTCATAACTAGAGAATGGAGGGTCGAAGGTATAAAGGGAATACTAAATAAGGAAAGCGAGGGAAGTCTGATACTAGGAGAACAGAGTCCGATATGAAAGGGGTGAAGTCCGAGTGAAGAAGTCCAGAGGCAGACGAATGGGGTCCGGAGTAGGGTTCAGAGGCTGGAGTTCATAGAGGCTGGGACAGATATGACATTGCCACACCATATACCTCCTCCTACATATGTCCTCTGTCTCCATATGCTCTCCTCTTACCCAATGTATCTTACCATGCATTTCTCCATTTCTCTGTCTGAACTCCAGACCAGACTTTAGTATATAAGCCTCTTGTACTCCATCTTTGTACCTCAGTATAAATATCACATTAGTCTCCTCCAGATCCTTGTTTGGTCTCTCACTCACTCTCTCACTCTTCTTCTCCCTTCCTATGAAATACAAGGACTGAACCTTGGCAAGGGCATGACACATAAGTCCTGTGCCAAAGTCCTCCTAGGTATTCCCTCTCCACTCTGTCCTCTGTTCATCCTCCAATGAACTTTGTGCACTCCCCTTTGGACCTCCAACCAGACTTGAGTCCAGAGGGCCTGGACTTAACAGAGATGCTAGTATTACCTAGAGTGACAAAGTCCAGGTGATCTACATGAGTAATAATACAGTGCAACTAACCATGGAACCTACCTCAGCACACACCTGAGATAGTGTGAGATGCTGAGGGTAGGAAAGGAGAATGAGATTGATATATGTGAGGCTTATGTAATCTATGTGTGGATGTGTATGATGAACTAGACAAGTGCAAGGTGACAAGACAGGATCTGGCTAAGAAACTAAGGATCTAACAGAGGTTTTGGAATTGAAAGTTTAAGAACCAATCCTCACTGCTGGCATATTGTCCAGACCACTCCAGGCCTCAGGGTTATCTCATTTTTCAGATCCCTCTATTTCCCTAGTGCAAACTAAGGTTTGGACATCATATCTAAGGTCTAGACTCTATCATAGCCAATCTCATAATGTATATTTGAGCTACAAGGCCCATACAATATAAGATATCAGATATTTTTGTGTTGGTATTTTCCATATTCGGTATTTTGCTTATATAAGCATACCTTACATCGCACCATTAGTTGCCTTAGTTTACTTAGTGACTTACTGAGTATTCTACATTTTGCATATTCCCTGCATCTCATGATGGGAGCTACTCAAAGTTCATACAGTATGAGAATTATACAGTATTAGCACATGCATTATGAGAAAGTCTACTGTAGATGCATATATACTGGGGCCCTCCCTGCAGGTTGACAGAATAACACCCATGATCTAAATAAGCCCCATTAACAACATATAACATCATATCCTATTTTTGCAATTTTCTGATGTAATGATGCATTCTTGTAACCCATGATCACCTCCCACCACCTCTGAGTTGCACAATTTTTGTATGAACTTTGCTCTCCCTTTGAATGATCATTATATCATGGTTCATCAGATGCCCAGATGGCTTCAGGGGCACAACGAGTTTGTGCTTCCCGTCTTGGAATCTGTCTCATCGTATTTCTCCATACCCTGTTTGGATGACAAACCGCAAGACCCGATCATCCAAGCCCTACAATTACCCGGCGTCGCCGGAATACCTGGCATCCAACCTGCTGAAACACCACTGCACACCTCACCTGTTTTACCTCCCGCCCGTTCCAGAGCGCCGTCATATATTCCAATACAGGCCTCCAAGCCTGTGCTCACTGCAGAGAGTGGTTTGTTTAACTCCCTCCACCTTGCCGTATTGGGGACGTCGTCGTCCTTATATGTGTGGGACGTACACTTGCAGTCATTCGTCTCAACGGCGCCGTCAGATACGTCTGAATCGCTAGTTAGTGCCAGACACCTCGGGATGTCAAAAAGGTTTGTGATTATCTGAACTCTCCCCTTCCTCATAGTGACTTGTCCTCAAAGCATCTTGCAACGTTTTCTTGATCTAGGCACTCTCATGCGTCGGTTAGAACAACTGATCCAAGAGCTTCGTGGGAGGTAAGGAGGCCATTCGCTCTCTACGCCTAAGTATCAAAGTTTGCAATTTAGGCAAGGGCGTACTAACACTACTGTGCACGCATTTGCACACGGCCTCTCATCGGTTCTAACGTTTGTCCGAAATCGTTTGTCGTGCGGACCGCTTTCCCTCGCCACGAGGCATCCGGATGACCATTGCCTCGCTACGATGTGGCTTTATTACGCCGACCTTGAGCAAATTGTGATTTCTCTTTCCTCGATGTGTTCCAGAGTACGTGACACTGTTACATCCTGTTTAATTGATATCACTGTTCTCATGCCAAAACCAGAGCATGGACACTACACCCGACGGATTTTCTGATATTCCTAACACTTCAGTTGACCTGTTGTCCCTTATCTATGAAACCTTCGAAACCCATGCAGAACGTCACTCTTCCCGCAACGTCACAGCTATCATGGCGTATATCCTAACAGCTTCGTCCAAGCCATACATTCATGCCCTATGCAGGTTGTTGGCCTATGGTGAAGCACACCGGGTGTATACTATTACCACGGATGGAACTCAGCTCCTGGATCCGACATCTCGGTCGGAAGGCGATGAAGCTGAGAATTCGTGGCGCGGAGAGGAAAGTACCGTCGATGCAGATGGACCATTTCCAAAATTTATTTCACCAAACTTGGCAAGCATCCTTCCTACTGCTCACAAATCATTGAAGCTACTTGAGGCTGCTAGACCGGAACATCTGATTTTTTCTACTGAATCACCTTCAAAAGAAATCTCGTGGACATGGACTGAAGAAGGCATCAGGAACCTTTGGAGCAGGGTCGAGGTTGATGAAGACAGTTCCATCGCTCTAGGAACGAAATCTCGCCTAGATGTTCCACAACCAGAACAGTTATCATGCAACTTCAATATGGCCGCAGGCTTTAGAGTCTTCGATCTGGAACCGGGATCTTTCTCAGCGTTGGAATCTGACTCCCAAGTTGTCCTTAGCGAGCTCGTAGCCAGCTTCCCGAACACATTACCAAGCATCATACCGAGCCCATCCCTCCTGTCTGAGGTCATTTTTATGCCTCTCCAAGATCGTGCTGCGTCCCTCTCCCGTGCACTTTTGGCGGAGTTTCTTGATCGATCCTCCTTCCTTTGCATTGATGCCCACCTCGAATTACTCCGGTCTCATATGCTACTCACGTCACATTCATTCAAGTCGCGTCTCTCTACCGCTTTATTTTCTGATGCGGAAGACAGGACAAGTCACAGCGTGCAGTTATATAATCTTTTGCGATACAAGTCGAGAAGCACGACACTGCCCGATCAATCCCACAGTGGCCGCTGGCCTGTCGGATTAGCGCCTCTTCTAGTAACCCGGGATTCCTGGCCTCCTGGTGGTTCCGAGCTCAGTTTCCTCCTCCGCACCGTTATAGTCGACTCCCAGCAGAGCAATTTTCCAAGTCCGGAGAGTATCATATCTGGTTTAGACGGCGCACATCGTGTTATGAGTGAAGCAGAATTTCGCTTGGGCTTTGCTATACGCGAGCTCACGGGCAGGGGTCACAAACGATGGCTTGATCCTCTCTGTGCGTTGGTGGTTTGTCTCGTCTGAAGCACGACTGATAGAGAATTTACAGCCATTGAGTATGTCTGACTCACTCCGAAACGTTACTCCTGTTGACATCCAGCAGAGCGTTAGATTTCCTATATCTCGATTACAAGGTCCCACACCCCCTGCAAGCGTTGATTCCAGCCACAGGCCTATCAAAGTATCAGAGGATCTTTGCACTCTTACTCCGCTTGACGCGAGGTAAGTTAGTCTGTTCCCCTGTGCGAAACTGCTGACTTGGCATAGTCGAGTGTGCAATCCGCTCCGTGTTCCGCTTGACGCGCGCTACTGTGCCTCCTCTATTCCCAACACTTTCGTCTTCACGTGCATTGCTGTTTCATTTCCGGTTCTCCGCACACACATTTCTCAATACATTATCCACATACATATATGACACTGCCATCGGAGGCAACTTCGACGCCTTCCTGTCTCGCATCGCGGCTTGCCGGGAGTCTCCCGAAGCTCCGGGTAGCTTTAGAGATATCTTCGCTCTCGCAGACTGTCATTCATCCGTCCTGGACGATATACTCAGTGCTTGCCTATTAAGGTCGACTCAAAGGGCTGCCGGCGACCTTTTACGAGGGACGTTGGAAGTTGTTCTCGAGTTTTGTGCCCTTGTGGGTGACTTGAAGGATGGCCGGGTGACAGAGTTTCAGGCCTCATCTAACCTGGATGCACTTTATGCTTCCTTCCGAAAGAAAGTGTCTGCATTGGTCAGTCAAGTGGTGTTGGCCAGCATGATCTTTAGTTGACCTGACAATCAGATGCGGACAATGCAAATCGTGCTGGAAAAGCATGGCAAAAGTCAGGGCATGGCACAACAGACTGTGTATCCGGAAGGGGAGACGCGGGTGCCGCCAGGTGGGGTGGACTCACTTCAGCATCTCTTGACATACTTGAATCAGAGCGACTGGTGGATGTTGACAAAGACCCAGTGAAGGTGGCATACACCAAAAATGGCTACATAATAATGGTAATCTTACAAGACACGAAAGAAAACTATCTTTTGAAAGCTTCACCCAGGAGATCTGAGTCTTGTAAGGAAGGCGGAATCGGGGTCATATCTTTAGTAGTACGTCTGTTCTCCCGTATCCATATTGTACGCACCTCCTCCTCTCGTGGGTCAGTATTTGTCGATGCCATGTCCAGGCCCAAACCCCGCAATACTTCTTCAACACGAAGAGAGTCAACCAACGTGACCTCCTGACCAAATGCGCCACCCTTGCCCGGTGATCCAAATGTCATCGTTCGATAGATAGTGCGACGACTGGACTTTGAGGGAGAAAGGCTCGGCGAGCAGGAAACAGATGATGAGATAATGCCAGATGTCTCTAATACACCAATCAAGTCAGAGAATTCGCTGCGCGAAACTGGGGTGAAAATGCCATTTTCAGAACGCTCCAGGATCGTGACATAGTAAGCATAAAGCTGGGAAAGCTCGAGTTTGGAGGCTGAGTTGGCGCGTTTGGTGGGGGTTTTGAGAGGAGAATTCGAAATGAATGATAGAGGAAGCGCAGCTTCCCTTCTCTTCGAGGCGAGAACGATTGCAAGGAGCACTAATCTTGACTGTAGACCAAGGCTTCGGACCTTGACAGCTGTCTCACTGTTGCTGGACTTGATGGTAGTATGCGGAGTCGAGGAATGAGAATGGGTGGAAGGCAGGTATGCCTTGAGCGCGGCTAAAACATGGTTTGGTGTAATGGGAGGCACAGGAATTGCCAGAGGATTTTCAGCAGCAAGGGTAGAATCTGAAACGGCGAGGTCGATTGCACCTCGGAGGACTTCGAAGAGAGTCCTAACATCGCCAGTCTGGGAGGCAACCTTTTTGGAAAGGAGGGTCAAAGGACCAATGGGCAAGAACTTGTTGAGTTGCTCAGAGCCATCAGCATTAAATAATAGTGATAGGCGTGCTTGCAGTATCTCGAGGAGTTGAGAAGCAGTGTATGCGCCGAAATGGAGGGTCAAAACATCGGCTGCTTCGTCGTTTGCCGAGATAGGGAGCGTGTGCGTGTTTGCTATGCCAATGATACGAAGAGAATAAGAGTGCTTGCGAGCAAACGAGAAGATGGCGGAGAAAGCGTGGGGAGATGCAATGTGATCAAGCTCGTCGAGGATAACGAGGCTGTAACGGGTGCATCAGTAGGCGTGGAATGATGTTAGGGGAAGGCATACCATCTCCACACCTGTGAAGCCAGGATTCTCTCCAGGAGTCGCTTTCCCTTTTGCTTGACACCTCTGGTCCTTTTGACCAACGTGGAGTTGTCAATGTTTTCACAGAGACAATTCCAGAGATCGTCCACGTTGTTCAAGGTCATGCAATTAACTGTTATCACTCTAAGTTCTGGGCAATACTCGAGGCCAGCCAAAGCGGAATTGACAAGCGCTGTCTTTCCGGTTCCAGGAGTTCCGGAAATGAAGAGGGACGGCCTGAGCTGTTCACCGGAACAGTTGGCCTCGCGCGCAGACGTGATGAACTTGGTGATGATATCGCGTTCTGCAGACCTGCCCGTGATGGCAAAAACACCATTACATGTTGACCTGAGTAACGCACGAACACGAGCGTGTATAGGGAGAAGCGCGACGGGTGACATTGAGGATGGTGGGGGCGCGAAGGAAATGTGAGTGTCAACAACGCGTCAACAACGCGTCCCGATCATTTGAGAAATATTCCCACGCCCTATCGCGCGTCCGACCAAGCGGACAAATCACCATGGGAGACTGGAGTGGAGTCATGCTGTTCAAGCAGACGGCGCAAGTTACTCAGTCTCCAACGGCGAAGCAAAATATTTCAACAAAGTCTTTTCAGCACCGTGACATCGTTGAGCCAGGCGACATATACTGTGATATTAACAAATACCGCAACTGAAATCGGAATATCGACGTCGACATAACTAATCAAAGGTTGAAAAGCACCCGCCCAACATCGCGTGGGTTTTGTGGCAATCGGAGGTCGGTGGTCCAGATGGCCAACTCGCTGTTGTGGTTGTTCAAGATACGGAGGCTTGCTTTCACTGTCAAGGACCGGCTTGGAATATCACCGACATCCCTAACTGCGAATGGTACAATTCAGTACGTGACGACGACTAGGTTGTTCATCGCTAGGCACATATTATTACGCAGCTCTGATCGATATATCAGAAGATCTGGCCGTAACTATCTACGGGACGTCAGGTTGATTATCCCAGCTGTGGACCATGGCCAAGTACTTTTCCGATGAATTCTGTGATTCATTGAACATATTAACTGAGGTGTACTTCTAATGGCACTTCATTGGGATATGGACTCGAAGGTGGTGGGCTCACTTCTTCATAGAAATCCTATTCCGTGAGCAACTGCTGGCATATTGTTGCAGCCGCGGCTGCATACTGGATGCGGGAGCTGTTGTTGTCGTTTTTTTTTTTCATCCGCTGGAAAGTTTCTCTAGCCTCTCAACAAGACCTTTACCGAATTATACCCTCCAAAGGCAAGTCCCTAGGATTGTCGCGGTAGCTCCAACTGACTCTTCCTTTTCTTCGTCGCTGGAGACCAGGCGCAATGCGAACTTATTGGGAAATGACGCCGGGACCCTGGTTCCTGCTGGAAGGGGAGAGCAAGCTGCTGACAACCATGCAACACAATATGATGGAGCACCCCTCAGACCCTCCGGTTCTCGCAATCCCAGAAATATTGTTGATGTAATGACTTCTCCGATTCCTTTCCCCGTGGCTGAGGTTTGTCGGTCTCGCTCGGCTGACGTTGACTGATCCAACAATATTGAATACGCCTCAACACGTTGACAAGGTTTAGGACGGGCTAGTCCTCTCCTTGAAACACCAAAAAGAGGGCATCACTGTCCACTGAATTCCCAAAAGTTGCAGGGCCACGACATGGTCAGAGCGCAGTGGCAGCTAACCACGGCTCTACAGTGACTCATAGTGAAAACCCTCACCGAACTATATCCAGCCAACTTCCGCCTCCCCGGAATGTGACATGTGACCTTTAATAATAAAAAGTAATTAGTTTTTTAATTAAAATTACATGCAAAGATAAGAGTCGATGATCACTATAACTTACTCTCGGTCGTACTAGGTATACTTCAAGTTGTATCCTTGGCTTCGATTTCCACGAATGTTGGATGATTGGTCCCACACACTCCTCCAGACTGATCCCATGAGGATTTATCGCGCCAAGAGGGACGCCGCACACCGGACTGTTACATCGAAGTACAACATCCTTGGATTTATATCCTCAGGAACCTATGGCAGGGTCTACAAGGCACAGAGTGTCGACTCCGAGAACATCATGTACGCGATCAAAAAGTTCAAGCCGGACAAAGAAGGCGACATCGTGACGTACACTGGCATCAGTCAGAGTGCCATCCGAGAGATTGCAGTAAGTGCCATCTTGCTCTGTTCATGACAACTGGGGGTGCAACGGCTCTACTGTGGACAGCTGAACAGGGAAATATCTCACGAAAATATCGTTGCCTTGAAGGAAGTCATTCTGGAAGATAAATCTATCTATATGGTCTTTGACTATGCCGAACACGACTTTCTGGTATGTTTCATCTGTTGGCCAATATATTGAGCTTGACTCGAGCACAGCAAGTCATTCACCATTACTCTCAAACCCTCCGCATCCAGATCCAATCTCAAGTTCTCAAATCGCTGGTCTATCAGCTTCTAAATGGACTCGTCTATCTGCATTCCATGCATATTCTGCACAGGGACCTCAAGCCTGCTAACATACTTATTACTGCTGCGGGAACTGTCAAGATCGGGGACCTCGGTCTCGCTCGCCTGTTTCATAAACCCTTACAGCCCCTTTTTGCGGGCGACAAGGTTGTCGTCACAATATGGTACCGTGCTCCGGAACTGCTCATGGGCGCAAAGCATTACAATAGGGCGATTGATTGCTGGGCAGTTGGCTGTGTTTTTGCAGAACTCGCAAGTTTGCGACCAATATTCAAGGGCGAGGAGGCAAAGTTGGACTCGAAGAAGAATGTTCCGTTCCAGAGGGATCAACTTCTTAAGATCTTCGAGGTGCTTGGCACCCCTGATGGTATGAAAAGGTTTTGTGCTGGGCAAGATTCTGATGTCTGACCGGTCTCTCCTCGAAGAGAAGGATTGGCCTGGTGCTCGCGATATGCCCGAATACCAAAATATGAAACGACTCGATACGTATGTGGATGGACAAGCGGTTGGATGAATTGGACTGACTTGACACGTTGTCAAGATATCCAAATCGCCTTGCAGAGTGGTGCCAGTCACGTATTCGATCGCAGCAAGGCCATGACCTACTTGGTCAGCTATTTTCGTATGACCCCGACAAGCGATTGACTGCAAAAGAGGCCCTGAGCCATAGATGGTTTCATGAAGAACCGCGACCAACACGGAAGTTAGTCGGACCAGTGGTCCTTTCTTGCGTTCCTTGCCGTGGTGCTTATGTCTTCTTCACAGTGTGTTTCAGTACGTACCGGCACACCAAATTCCACCTCAGCGACGAATCACTCAAGACGAGGCACCCTCGATGATGGGCGTTCCTGCGCCCACACAGCCTCACACGCAACCGCAGGGCCCAATGGCACATGGACATGGACAAGGCCAGCATCTGTCACAACAGTCCAAGCCTGGTAGCACAACTAGTTTCGCAAGCGTTAGTGCCGGGGGGGCTATGCAAGGGTACACCACAGTTCAAGGCGGGCCTTCCAGAAAAAAAGCTAGACTTGGATGAGGCCCACACGGTCACGCCGTGCTTAGAAGAACCGTCGGCCAGATGACATTTTTTGAGTGACCTCCCAAATGGCACGCCACTACCCGCTCTCGACCGTATTGTAACCGATCCAGTTGCACTTTGCTTAGCATGCTCTGACGTACGGCGTATTCCAGTGGACGCGTTCACCATAACCGGAAGAAACTTTTAACTTTGTCGCTTTCCCATGAATTGTGGGTAGTTACAATAACAATTATTATCATCGTTATCGTTTTTGGTTACACTGGAGTAGAAGAGTCGATGGTAACCGTCCCACCCGTGTGCATGAGCTGTTCGATCAATACATCCCTCTGAGTCTGCAGTTTATATATGATATATGATTTGTGGCCAATCTTCTCTGTTTCACTATTTCATTGATCCTGTGCTTGTTGCCTTGCGACTGGCCATCTGACGTTTTGCGCTCAACCTCGGACAGCACACGAAAGCCACATCTGCGTGGGATGGCAGACGCCAACTCGCAAAAAAATGGGTTTTGGTCACCCCAGCTTCTTTGCTATTTCGTTGCTGGAGGCGTCGCAGGTGCCACATCTCGGACGGTCGTGAGTCCGCTGGAAAGGCTGAAGATTATACAGTGAGTGGTACCTCCCTGTCCGCATGGAGTATGCCTTCTGACTACAGCCTCGTGAACGTTTTCAGGCAGGTGCAGTCGCCTAGTTCGCATGACCAATACAAGGGAGTCTGGCGCAGTCTGGTGAGAATGTGGGAGGAGGAAGGTTTTGCAGGTTTCATGCGAGGAAATGGTATCAACTGCCTGCGAATAGTGCCTTACAGTGCCGTGCAGTTCACGACCTACGAGCAGCTCAAAAAGGTTAGTGAACAGGTTATAGCTCCCTCTCGCCGCTCGACAACTAAAGGCACCAACAGCTATTCACTAGTAATGGGACCAAGGAGCTTGATACCCCAACGCGGTTGGTTAGCGGTGCATTAGCTGGCATTACTTCTGTCTGTGCGAAATATCATCCAGTTCCCCTTCGTTCAGGCGTTCAAACCTGATTTTAGGCTCAACATACCCTTTAGACCTTGTGCGTTCCCGTTTATCAATCGCCACAGCCAGTATATCTGTCCAGAATCAGCCGCCTCCAGCGCCGTCCTCAGCTTCTGTCTCATCATCCAGCTCTGGCGCATCGGGCTTTGCCCCGAAGGCACGCTACTCAAAAACTGATCTATCAGTCATTGGCATGACCCTTAAAATTATGCGTGAAGAAGGTGGCGTGCGTGGATTGTATCGTGGAATTGTTGCAACAGCAATGGGAGTTGCTCCGTATGTTGGGATCAATTTCGCAGCATATGAGGCCCTGCGTGGCATTATCACGCCGCCGGGCCAAAATACTGTCGTCAGGAAGCTGATGTGCGGTGCTCTAGCTGGTATGATCATTCGCGCAAGTTCTGCTCACTGGTACTCAAGGCACATGTTCTACAGGATCCATTTCACAAACGCTGACGTTCCCATTTGATGTCCTAAGAAGGAAAATGCAAGTTGTGGGCATGCGGGCAGGAGGGATGGGATATCAGTACAGCGGAGCCATAGATGCGTTGAAGATGATCATCCGCACCGAAGGATTCCGCGGACTGTATCGTGGTATCTGGCCCAACTTACGTGAGTCAACTATAATTTACATGAGCGTACCTGGCGATGCGAGGCTGAACGACCGGATTGTAGTGAAAGTCGCGCCTAGTATAGCGACGTCCTTTTTCACCTACGAGCTGGTGAAGGACCTCCTCATTCATGCACCGTCATGATAGTAGATCATATGTTTTATCCATCCCGTGAGTACGAGCCTGTAGTCAGTCATACATAGAGGTGGAATACACATACATAATAACAAATATTTTTAATTATTTACGGATGCAAAATAACGTTTGATGTCAAGTCTAAAATTAGTATCTCAAGCCTACCTCCCATTGTACCAGTGCGATCCCCACGCGTTGCGCTGCGTGCACGTTTCCTGTCCTTCATTCTCTTTCGTGCTACCCAAACACTGTGGGGCTCGACTCAGAGGTAGTGGGTGGTCTTGATTGATCATCTGGTATCACCGTGATATTGTAACCAACGGTTCCGTGTGTTGTGCTCCCAGGATCTGCATGGTGAGTTCGCGTGCCATTCGTGGCTGGTTCAGCACGTTCGCAGCCTTGCGGTCTCTGCGTTGCATTCCCTAGTCTTCCTCCTCTTACTGGGATTCGAGCTGACGGCTTTAACGCACTTTTTCTGCTGTAGCACTGTAATTATCTCACTCAGGTGATCATCGAGCTCATCTCTTGCGTGGTTCGATCCACCTAGCTGCTCCCCTCCGTGCCAGAAAATTATTGGCTTAGCCCGGACTGCCTCGTGGCCCAGAACAAGTAATCATTCTCCACGTTTCCAGCCTTGCATTCGCCCTCTTTTTCTTGGTCACCTGCTTCGTCCATGTTGCCACCTGCAATGCCCCCCTCTCATTTGGGCATACCAACCGCCGATCAATTCCCTTCGGCCCCTTCCACCACGTTCAAGAGCATCTTTGGTGTACCTGCTTCCAGCCATCACCCTCACTCTTCCTCTTCCTCTTCTACACCTTCGATGGGTCAGGCTGTCAGCCGGCCTGAAGTCCATACCACTCTGTCGCCGTCCTCGGCTCCCTCCACGTTGGGCGTTCCAGCATCGAACACTGGAAATCTGTTCAAGCGTGCCTTTGTCGGGCGCCGGAAAAAGTCAAACACCATAGTACTATCATCCCCAAGTCTTGATAAGGGGAAGGAGCCACAAATCGACGAAACGTTACATGCGTCAACGGATACTGCACCACGTCACCTGGGAGCAAAGCAGCTTACTCTCCAGCTTGCGCAGCATGTCTTCAATAAGAAGTCTGCACCCGCGTCTCCTGCGATGAGCGGTCTAAGTCTACCGCCTCCACCTCCACCACCCAAGCATGCTCAACAATTCACTCCCTCATCCTCGCGCCTCGCGCCGATTAATACCAACATCGATAAACGCACCTCCACCATAACGACGACTAGTCCCATCGTGCCGGCGCTAGACTACATGAGGAAGAGCGATGAACATGCGGAACAGGTTGCATTGAAGGAAAATGAGAAGAAAGACCTCGAGAGGTTAGAATCCAAGGATGTCCGCAGGAAGAGTGACTCCACCCTGAGCCTCCATACCATTCGCCCATCCATGGGGAGCAGGACACCTCGCCCCGTTTCGCTTGCAGAGTCACTACAATCCACCCATACCATCGTACCCGTGAACAAGCGCTTAAGTGCGTTGATCACAGATGCAGAGTACGTCATGGCTGAGGAAGATGACGGGGCAAGAAACAACGAAAAAGGGCGAACGTTGAATCGTACTTCTCCGGCCTCATCGTTACGGCTCCGAGACAGAAGGTCTCAATCACTCAATCTTGGCCCCCCTCTTTCGTTGATGGTTTCCGGTCCCACCACCTCGAGTGCAACAATGAGTCTAGAAGCGATCACGGTCACTCTTCCCAGATCGATATCAGAAGGACGTGAACTGGAGCGCCTTGTCACTAGGGAGATGACTTCGCCGACTTTCTCTGCGTTGCCTTCGGATACTACAAGGGACGCTGTAATGCGGCATGTTAGCGCCATTTCCACCTTGAATCAAGTGTCTAATTTAGCCATCCCGCGGGTCGAGCGATCCTTACCGGACCTCCCGGATCCTCTAAGAGGTACACCGCCGTCGCAAACCTATTCTTCGCATCCATCATTTCGTCAGACAGCCATCAGTATGACATCAGGTTTTGCCCCTGCCGCAGGACTTGCACGACGTGCTGTGGAGAAAATGGGTAGGGTTTGGGGCTCGAAGAGTTCAATTTCAAGTCCTCTCGCGTCGCCGCTTGGTGAACTATCCAATGGCCGTACTGGACCATTGTCCCGTGCAAGTTCCAGTCACTCTGAATCGACGCATCATGGTCACGGCAAGAAGCTTCGCCACAATCCGCAGACACCATCCGTTAGTTCCACTGCTTCATCTTTATCCGATCATGAAGGACCACATCTCGGCAAATGCCTCCGAGGTCCTATTCGTGCACTACCCTCAGGAGGTGTTGTGGGCGGTTTAGTTTTTGGAAGAGAGCTCAAGGCTTGTGTGACAGAGACTGCCATAAACTCTGTTTTTGGCGTTCTTCACACGCAGCTCGTGGTGCACGATGGACAAGAGGAGTCGGAAGATCAGCCGTTGGTCCCATTAGAACGCCGCCACGTTCCTGCGCTGGTGATTAGATGTGCGCAACATATTCTTACGTGGGGCATCCAAGAACAAGGACTTTTCCGGTACGCGGTGCCAACGCATACTTCTAGGTCGTAAACATTCATTGTTCATCCCAGTGTCAATGGCCGTTCATCCCATGTAGCCAAGCTACGCGCGGAGTTCGATACTGGTAAGTATTGGCGATTCATTGCCTGGATTCAAGGCTGATTGCTGTAAATGCAGGAGCCGATTTTGATATCGTGCAAGCTAACCCTGGAGACCTGGACCCTCATGCTGTTGCCTCCGTATTTAAGGCATTTTTACGAGAATGTGAGTGCTGGTTTCGTTCCCCTTTGGTTCTGCCTGTAATTGACATATTCATTGGAGTGCCTGAGCCGATCCTGACAAACCAATTGATGCCTTACTTTGAGGCTGCCATAGCCTCGGAGCGGTTGACTAATAACATTCAAGATCCGTCCCCATCAAATAGCATCCACGACTTGCGGAAACCCCCCTCCCTCTCAACGCTTGGCATACCAAACTTTGGTAGAGCTCATCCCCCATCCGACTCACTGCGTAAGGCTCTGTCGTCCCTCATATGTCGCCTGCCCCAAGAAAATCGCGACTTACTCCTGACGGTGACGGAGTTGATCAATCATACCGCCAAGAGGAGCTCGGAGACGAAGATGCCGCTCAGCAACTTATTGCTCGTGCTGTGTCCCAGTCTGAGTATGAACCCGTCGTTGCTACAGGCGTTATGTGAAAGCCGTGGCATCTGGAATGTTGATTATCGGCGTAAGGAAGCCCCGGACCCTGATCCTATTGCAGGAGAAACCACCCAAACCTCCGTTGGCTCCGCGGAAATGAGTGCGGAAATCACGGATGATGCGGTTACCGACCAAGTATCTCCGCAGCCGAGACATTCTAGTGAAAGCAAGCGCTTTGCTCGTCCCCTCCCCAGCCTTCCTACTGTCGATGTACCAACCCCTATCCCATCCTCCCTGAACTGCGACTCTTCAGGAATGCACGTGAGCGGTCGTGATGGGACGTCCCACGTACTAGCTGACGTTGAGAGTTCGCCGTCATCACTCTCCACAACTGATGATAGTTCGTCGATATCCCATTTATCTCAAAGCGGTCGCCCAGTCACCCCCACATCTTTGAATTTCATGTTCACCAACTCATACTCCCCATCATCTCTGTCATGTTCAACCGATTCTTTGTCCGTTCCCTCGTTGCCATCAGGGTCACCTATGCAATTGGTCAAACCACTAGTACTCGTGGATGAATGTAATGAACAACTACCCTCCAACTCCCCTCATTTTCCCGACATTGTAGAACCTATCCCCCTCCCGATCCCGAGCTTGAGAACTTCGCATACTCCCTCTGTCGCTCAGTTCCAATTTCCTGGACCTCGGGACAGTCTCACACGCATTCCACTTGTCCATCGCAAATCTACTCCATCCATTTCATTTTCTTCTTCTATCTCGGGAGAGGCCCGCTCAGGTTCTGTGGCTTCTCGTGCAAGACGATTGAAGAAGCCTTCGTTACACTTACTCTTTTCCAAACACTCTCAATCTCCCATTTCATCGCCTGCGTCACAGTCCCCGGTGATTGCTAGTCCCCCTGTGAAATTACAGGAGGCTGTTTTACGGTCTCCTGCGTCTGGGTCCTCTTTAGATTCTATGGTTACGGCCCCGCAGTCCCGATTTAGCTACCCCCCAGTACTGAACACAGCGATCGACGAATCTTCAATTTCGCTTGCGTTGGGCATCGAAGATGACAGGGAAGACCATACTTCTTCTATCAGCCATGCTACAAAGAATGGTATGTCGGATTCGCAGAGATCGATAACATCTAGTACACCTCTACGCCGTAGTCAGCCGGGGGAGGCCGACCGTGTCCAAATACGCCACTTGAATGTTGCTCTCCCCGAAGAGGAACGATTTGGGGAATATAACTGGACGCAGAGCGTATTGATGGCGGCTGGGGAGCCGGGATGGTAACGGGGCTTATCTGACAATGGACTGGGATGAACCACTTTGCCTACACACCGGACTCGAGCCGTTCCTTGATCTGCGGGCGGGTCTACTTAATGCTCATAAATTTGCGCAGCCTTTTAATTAGTTGGTCAATGGTCATTTCGACTTATCAGCCTACGATATCTTCGAATACATACACGTATCTCGATGACAGGGCTTGCGCCGTCCTTGCCAGTTTTTATTCAGGCTGGATGATGTCATACAAGGCCTAACCCAGATATCGTTTGGAGCATAAAAGCCAGCGCGGCGGACTTCCCGTCGTTTTCTCCCATGGCTTCTAGCTCTGTCAGAGCAATACAGGAGAAACTCTTCAGAGGCGGTGACGATTCCAATGGCCCAGCATACGATCCGGACTCTCGCGACGCCCGTCTCACTATTCATATTCCCAAACCAGCGGCATCACAACCAGAGGTCCCGCCCAAGGTCTCAAAAGCGAGCCCACGCGGTCCAGATGCATCAGACGGTGACACCCAAAAGAGTTATCGCCAACGGTTGAATGATACCTTGGGCGTCAACTATCAAGGAGCAGAGAGACACCGTCTTCGACAGGATGAGGGACGCCTTCGCCATTGGAAACGATGGGGCCCATATCTCAGCGATCGACAATGGGCAAGCCTAACACAGTCGCGTCCTGCATGCTTTGACACTCACATCAGTTGTTTCAGGCAACAGTCCGAGAGGACTACTCGGAAAACGGTGATGCCTGGAGCCATTTCCCTCACGAACACGCACGATCCCGGGCTTATCGTTGGGGTGAAGACGGCATTGGCGGCATCTCGGACAACCACCAACGACTTTGCTTATCGCTCTCTGTATGGAATGGCGAGGATCGCATGTTGAAGGAGCGTCTTTTTGGCGTGACAGGTCATCAAGGGAACCACGGCGAGGATGTCAAGGAACTCTACTACTATCTGGACTCGACACCCTCGCACTCCTACATGAAATTTTTATACAAGTATCCCCAGCGCAAGTATCCCTATGAAGAACTCGTGACAGAGAATGTCCATCGGGATCGGAATGTGGCAGAGTACGAAATCTTGGATTCTGATGCATTCCAAGACGACCGATATTGGGACGTGTTTGTGGAGGTCCGCAAACCTTACTGTTGTTTAGGTTCGCGGTTCTGAGTCATATTTTGCAGTACGCAAAAGACGAGGACGACCCGAATAGCCTTTATATGCGGATTACTAGCTATAATCGTGGCCCAGAACCTGCAACACTCCATATCATTCCCCAGCTGTGGTTCCGTAACACGTGGTCGTGGCCCGCTGTCAAGCCCCCAATGCCATCTCTCGCGGGTTCGGTCACGGAGAATGACATCCAATATGTCAAGATAAGACACCCAACTATGGAGAGGTTCTATATGTATTGCTTACCTTCTCCACCACCCGCCGATGCGAAAGGCACATTCCTCGCGGATGAGGATATTATCATTCAGCCTGAACTCATTTTCACGGAAAACGAGTCCAACTTCCACCGTCTGTATGGGGGAAAAAACATGTCGCTGTACGTCAAGGACGCTTTCCACGATCATATTATCCCTCGTCATCGACCTGTCTCCAAATCGAATGCTTCGGTTTCCGACGGAAATGACGGTGGGGGGACGCCCCAATTCACCCTAGCAGCTGCTTCACAACCATCTCCTTTCGTTAATCCAGAAAAGCGAGGCACAAAATCTGCAGCACATTATATTTTCCAGGATGTGCCTGCTAATGGAGGATGCGCGGTCGTGCGCATAAGGTTGACTCCGCAGTCTGTGACGAAGGTCTCGAGCCTGGAAGATGAGGGCGCCTTTGATGGGGTAATAGAGGAACGGCGCGAAGAAGCTGACGAATTTTACAATTCGCTCGTGTTCGGCCCGATAAGCGATGATTTCAGGCAAATAATGAGGCAGGCCCTGGGAGGCATGTTGTGGACGAAACAATACTACAACTTCGTGCAGAAGGAGTGGATTGAAGGAGACCCTGCACAACCCCCACCACCTCCCGGACGTAAACACGTTCGCAATAGCGTATGGCGTCTCAGCAAGTTACCAAGTCTGCATTAAACCACTTGTTAGGATTGGCGTCATATGCATATCGACGATATTCTTTCCATGCCCGACAAGTACGTGCTCTTATCTACTTTCTTCTACCATCATAAGCGATCTACCTAGATGGGAATATCCATTTTTTGCCGCTTGGGATACCGCCTTCCACTGCATACCCCTCGCCGTCGTCGATGCCGCATTCGCTAAGAAACAATTAGATTTGCTGACTAGGGAGTGGTACATGAAGCCAGATGGCCAGATTCCCGCATATGAGTGGAACTTTTCGGACGTGAACCCTCCTGTGCATGCTTGGTGAGCATGTTTTTTTCTGAAGTTGATCTAACTACCCATTCGACGGATTCCAGGGCGACATTCAGAGTTTTCAAGATAGAGCGAAAGCTCACAGGACGAGAGGATATACCCTTTTTGGAGAGGGTCTTCCAGAAGTTACTGCTCAATTTCACGTGGTCCGTGGCATGCGTTTATGAGAGGTTTAGCTGATCATGATTATCTATTTAGGTGGGTGAATAGAAAGGACGCCGGGGGACACAATGTCTTCGAAGGAGGCTTTCTTGGGCTCGATAATATTGGCGTTTTCAATCGTTCCGAGCCACTGCCAACTGGGGGAAATTTACGTCAGGCGGATGGCACTGCTTGGATGGCATTTTATTGTTTGAATATGTATGTCTTGGATGATGTCTCCTTGCGGGTTTCACTGACGATGTTCAGGTTGAATATGGCCCTTGAGCTTGCGAAGCACAATGCCGTGTATGAGGACATCGCCTCCAAGTTCTTTGAGGCATGTTGAATTGTTTGTGACAATGGCATTTCCCTGACCAACCCTAGCACTTCATCTTTATCGCTGATGCTATGACATACATGTCTGGAGATAACGAGATGAGCCTATGGAGCGAGGAAGACGGCATGTATTACGATGTTATCCAGTTCGGGCCCGGAAATTCGATCCAGTTGCCTGTGCGCAGCCTTGTTGGCCTCATTCCCCTTTATGCAACCCTTGTTCTGGAACCGGCCGTACTCAGAAGATTCCCGGGCTTCAAGAAACGCATGGAATGGTTTATCGATCACAGGCCCGAGGTCTCGGCTCGGAATATGGCGAATATGAAGGGTAATGTGATAGCCCCCATCTCATACTTGGTTTTCTGAGCATTTTATAGTCGGCGGTAAGGGCGAACGACGTCTGCTTGCGCTTGCCAGCAAAGAGAGGCTTGTCCGCATCTTGGAGAAGATGCTGGATGAGAATGAGTTTTTGAGTGAATATGGCATTCGATCGTGCGTTCAGCTTGCGACCCTTCTTGCCCGATATCTCATGGGATTTCATCAAGTTTGTCAAAATTGCACAAGGATAAACCTTGGGGGATGCAAGTTCATGGAGAATGGCATGAAGTCAGGTACTGGCCTGGCGACTCACTCTCCGGGATGTTTGGAGGGAACTCTAATTGGCGCGGACCGATCTGTGAGAACCTTTTAATATACCGCGGACTAGGGCTCACAGTTCTCCTAGGGCTTGCTGTCAATTTCCTGTTCATAGAAAGCCTCCAGAGGTTTTACCAGTACTATGGGGATGAGCTTCAGGTCGAATGCCCTTTCGGAAGCGGCGAATACATGAACCTCATTGAAGTCGCGGAAGAAATTCAGCACCGCATCATCCACATTTTCGGGCGCGATGCTGAGGGCAGAAGGGCTACTAACGGTGGTCACCCAAGGTTGGACAGTGATCCGCATTTCCGTGATTATGTCTGGTTCTACGAAGTGAGGGTCGCTCCCCTTATGTATCTATAGTTACTGATTGCGCCATCGTACCAGTTTTTCCATGCAGATAACGGTCGGGGACTTGGGGCCTCACACCAAACAGGATGGTGAGGACGTTTGAGCCGGAGAGCTTGACCATTTTCATTTATTACACCACTTCTTGCCAGGTCGGGTCTAGTCGCATACCATATCTTACAGAGCGGAGTGACATGCCGATTGCCAAGAACACCACGGAGTAAGTGTCCGTTGCAGTAATATATCAGTTCTCTTTCTCTGACCAACCGTTCCAAGCTCCGCGGAGCCTGGTGCATCACTACTTCGATGTAAGTGTCGAGCTGTGCTTTTCAGCGCACGTCATTTACGTCGCGCTAGGAAACCATTGATGGTCAGTCGGAATACGGAGACGATGCCCGGTCCTTGCAAAGTGCCATGAGCACCATGGACTTACACAGCCTAGCGGACTTGTCGCCCGAGGCATTATAGAAACCTGGTCATGGATTGTAGTCCGTGCTCAAGCAATCATTCATTGGTAACCAATAATCATAATGTACTGAGACTCGTAGCAATGAGTGTAGTGTTCTATCAGGGGTGATACATGACCGATGTTCCTCCATGTTTTAGATATGATGCTCAGCGGCGCCAAAGAGTTCAAGGAAAAAAAAAACACAAAGAACAGATAAAGTCTTGGATGTCGACTCGGAAGTAAGTTAAATCATAGAGAAATAAAAGAGGAATGAGTGAACGAATGTGGATGAAACAGACCAACTTGACAAGGATGTCAAGCGACGCGTGAAAACAATCGCAACAGACAAGGAGCGCGCGATGACGGCAGATAGCAGTGCCAGCTATTGCGGAGAACCTATGTGACATACAGGGTGACTTGCCCGCCGGGGCGGAACGACTCAAAAGCCATCTGTACGTCCTCGGTAGATCCAAGGGATATCAGATCACCATCCTCGTCCTTGTACTTCACTCTCAACGGGGTGTCGTCCCGACGTGAACCGCATAGGCGAATTTTCTTCCCCACCTTATCCACAAGCTCACCGAATTCCGTGGATCGAGGGACTTGAATGACAAATATATCATCCTGGAAATGGACCTTGACCTTCACGGAAGGGGTGTGACCATTATTCAGAACCATGCTCTCGAACATTTGTGACCTCGACTGTCGTAGCCCTGGTCCTGCCAATGATGATTCACTAGAGCCAAACGGTGTTATCGGCGACGAACTGTTAGGTGACTCCTCTGATGAGCCATGGGTAGATTGGCTTGAGCCACTACCCCGCTTATTTTCTGTTGTCGAGCTCTGTGAGCGATGTGCCCATGCAATGTTAGGGATGGGGGGCGGTGACGTTTGGGGAACATATGCACTAGGTTGACTTGCACTTCTGGATCGGCTGAGGGGTAGAATAACCGGTGCACTATGAATGGAGGTTGGTGTGTCGGGTTGATCATACGAAACCGCTAGTTTCTGGGTGTTTATTTGTGGATGCAAGGGGACTCGTGGAGGTCGAGAACCCGAGCCGAGGCTAGCATCCATCAAGTTTGTGGTAGAGCTCATCCGTGTGAGTTGCGGACGGTACGACGGAATAACAGACCCAACGACACTCGGGAACGGTTGGGTGCCATTAGCGGATCTCCATTGAGTGTGGACATAACCATTGGTATCCTCTGTTCGAGGTCGAGGGTGGTCATGCCCGGTAAAGGAATCATGGTCAGGTTGAAGATTTTGTCCAGTCAGACGGTGTGCGCCCAAGGGCGTCCCGCGTCCCGACGAGGATATGCTTGATGGTGGGCAATCTTCATAGTCATCATCCAGGTCAATCTCAAACCCGTCGGCGGAAACATGTCCGTGGTGACCGGCGCCGGAATACGACCCGGAGGACGACGCGACAGAAAATTGCTCTTCGCTGGGATGAGGATTCGGTCGGTGACGACCGCTAGCTGGGTGAGGCGGTAGACTGTTGACATATTGGACGTGTGACATTGAAGATGATGCTCTGTCGCGAGTGTGGGGAAGTGGGGATCGCTGAGTCATCGAGCGTGGCATGGAGGCATGATTGTTATGCGCGACAAATTGCGAGATGTTTCGATCTGAAGCCCTTCGATTCGCCACTTCCCTGATGAGCCTATTGATCTGGATCTCCCACTGTTTAAGCTGCTCGTCCGAACGACATCGGAGAATGAAGTATTCCAAATCGTCATCACCTCTCCACCACACAGCAAGAGAATATGGATTGGCGATTGAAGGGCCTTTGAAAGAATGTTAATTTGGGAGTGACAAAACATGACATTTGCGTGCGCACCAGTCGAACTCCTGGGTGGACTCGGAATGGCCTGAGTGACGTTGTTCAAAAAGATGCGACCTTTGAGGAGGAGTGGCGTATCCTTCTTCTTGTTCGATACACCGGGGGTAGAAGCGATTGGGGGGGTAGGCTGTTTCTTTAGGATCGAGTTGTTTTTACCGCCCCTTTTGCCGCTCGGTGGTGGTTGAAGCGCCTCCTTGCAACATAAAATTATCTTCTCGAATAGGAAGACATGGTACTCTCGATCCACTTCCGACTTGGTGACGGTGAAAATATCATCGAGCAAGAGATTACCAAAGTTGGACAGGTGATGACCTTTCCACTCTTTGACGCGACTCTCGAGATTTCGTACGGTCTGATTATTCTCTGCGCGACGTTGTGCTTCATTGATTTTATCTGTTATTCGCTTCGCCGCGGCGGAACCGGCTTGGAGCTCTTCGTAGTGTAGGTAATCAGCAGCGGTGGATGCCTTGACGAGGGACTGTAAATGAAGGTGAAAAAGACGTCATCTGACAGAGAGTGATGACCCACATCGAGGAGCAATGGATACTTGCAAATTCGTTGAACAGGTTTGATTAGAAACGCGGGCAATTCTGACTTGGCGTTGATCAAATTATTGTGTACCTGGAGTCCAAAAAGAGAACGGAAGCATTAGTGATGCTATTTCGAAATGGAACCGATGTCGACCGTCGTCACACCAATGGGCTCACATAGCAACCAAACTGGCGGGACGCTGGCATGAGTCAAAGGTCACGTACCGACAAGTTTTGCTCCTCTTTAATCATAATCTCTGCTGCATTGGTGTAGTTGCCACAGTAGGGCTCGTAAACCGCGAACTCGTCTTCCTATCGTTCCGAATGAAACACGACGTGCCACGGTGATGATTGAAACACCACATTAAGTATGTGTATTATACCGAAAAGGGAACAATTAGACTCACGTTCTCGATGAAGTGTAGACCCCAGCGTTGGTCTTTCCAAGGCAGTTCGGCAGTGCTCTCCAGGCGAATCAGAAACTTTCTTTGAAAATTCAGCAACTTGTTTAGACCTGGGAAAAGTAGATGGATGGTATCCTGATCTATGGTGTTACTTTGTGACAGTGCGGTTGCGTATTTCTGGTTCGGGTGAGCCAAGGATAGCGAGGTAAACGAAAAGTCCGACCTGCATGACCTCTAGATCCTGCACATATTTACGTTCGGTTTCTACCATTTCCCTGACAATATTATTTCGGGCCGCGTCATGTGCATTTGGAGGGACGGTGGCGTTGAATGTATGGTTTGCATAGAAATCTATCGACTCTGGGGACATGACCAGAGAGGGTGACATGGGAGCTGGTTCGAATACATCGGAGGGTAAGAGGTCGACCAGGGTGGTGACGGTGCTCACGACCTGCGACACGTCAACATGACGGATCGGGAGTGAGAGGGGGGTTCGCACCTTTACCAAGCCGTCGGTGGAATGACGTTCCCACAAGTCTGACACGGTGAATCTTTCGCAGTTGTCTATTTCGGACAGTCTCATGGCGAATTTGGCGATGGCACGTTTCTTCTCCTTTTCATTGGCGACATCGAATGTTGCGGGATCCGTGCTTATTTCGGCGATGGGACGGGTTGGGGGAGGGAGGTGATTGAAGAGAAAACAGAGGGGGATACCGAGGGTGAAGCAGTCCCAAAGCTGTGTGACGGGATCGGTGGACTGACGAAGGTCACCGGTGGGGGAAGAGAGGATGAAGAAGTGGGAGAAATTGGGGATGCGCATGAGACGAGCGCGCAAGGAAGAGCATTGTTGGTAGAGCGAGGTGGAGGCAGAGGCAGCCTTGTTCAGAATGTTGTTATTAGCGACAGGGCCTGTTTCGATGATGAGACCGGGGGTGGAGATGATTGATTTTTTTCTGCCTGCGGTGTTGGCCATGATGGCAGAAAGAGAGAAAGAGGGAAATACAGCGGATGGATGCTGATCTGCTGAGTGCGGGCGACGCGACGGGGAAACGGGACCACAATGCCTGGATAGATAATACAAATTCAGACTCCGATTCCTTGTTGTTGATATGCACAAATAAGGCACAACACGACCATGATGTCAGCACTGCCGAAATGCCGAGTGATATGAATTCAAAGTCCGCTTGCAGGACTCCAACCACTGGTATACTTCCAAATCGGGACAAGTCACACCCCGTGACCCATTCTTTTCCGTCTCTCCTTCTGCAGGCATCCACGCCTGTCCTGGCCAAGACCCATGGCACCAGCCCGTACCAGACGCGCTCACAGTCCGCCGACCAACGACCAGAATGCGCCGCTCTTTCTCGAGCCCATGATGGGCACCCCACTCACCATCTACATCGAAAAGGACGTCGACGACAGAGACGACCTCGTAGACCTCATCACCGTACGTCCATCGCGGTCACCGATCGTGTCGTCCCATCACATACCCCACAGAAACATGGCGGCGCTGTCTCTCCCAGTTACAGTGGCACCCCATACATTTTAGGCAAGTGTCCATCGATCCCGCAGCATCCCATATTCATCCCCCATATCAGTCGACCCTCACAAAGAGTCGGGTCAGAACCTCTTCCGACAGTATGCCGGTAAGAAGGGAAAAATCGTCCTTCACGCCCGCTGGGTCCATGAGTGTGTTCGTACCGGCACACTCCAGACCTTTCAACACAACTGGGCCGGGTGCAAAGTGACTGGCGCAGAAAAGTAGTCCCCCTTTGCACGTACTCCCTCATCCCCTCACATCCTCTTCGTATAGGGTCGATCCGTCAGCTGTCGTCCCCTCGCAGAACGATCCCGCTTCCGCTCAGGTGTCTCCATTGCCTCCCATCCCCCCTCCCCAGGCACTCGCAACCATGGCTCCAACGGACCCTCTCGTGCACCCACCCCCCCAGGGCTCTTATGGCTACCCCGTCTATGCGCACCCAATC
>JBBPKT010000264.1:0-26175 GCA_038089395.1 Pulveroboletus frians | reverse complement strand
CGCCTTCTCGTACTGTGTATTTGTATCTCTCCAACATAGACTGCCTAAAGTCAAACTAGTCCGTTGCTGAGCAAGGTTGCTGCCGTCGTCGCTTCGCAGACGGCACTTCCCCCAAGTGAGTCTGAGGCAAACGTCGATACGCGATAGACACGTGACGAGCTTGGGACAATATTTATTTGGCAGTACAAATTTACGATAACAGATACATTTTCCTGGAAACATATGCAAGGGTGTCTGGAGTCATGGCTTTGTGGTGGCAGTGTCAGCTTCAATCGATCATCACCGTGCGGCGGCGCTTTGCAATTCACCACCGTTCTTCCCCCACTTGCGGGGCTGTTTTTCACGCCTGCAGGGTCTTTATGTAGCGCCCATCTGGGTAAAGTTGGGTTCAACCACATTTTGGGTTTCGACCTCCCCTGCTCAATCGGACACGGCGATCTCACTAGATGACGGCGCTAACTTCATAACCGGGATTCAGGATCCCAGAGAAGGGCACCACAGCGGGTCTCCGTGAGTCCGGTGATGCTACCGCGCAAAAATAGGTTTACTCAGATGACGTCTTCAGCGATCCCAGCACGATAGTACTTGCGTGCTTCAGGGTTCTGCCACACTGTTCGAGCATCCAGTGTGTGGCCCGGCAAAGTCCGTAGCTCATCCACAGTGTGCCCAAGAGTGCGTGCATCGTGTAGGCAATCCTGTGTGCATTGGAAACGGTCGGCCGCAATTGAGCCCCGTAATTGACGCTGTGGCTTCGAGCCCTCAGCCCAGCCCAATCTCGTCACATCACTGCTGATGTTTGTGTGTGCCTATCATATACCTATATCAACTATGATATCCCAGGCATACTCACTTCAGGCCTATTGATTTTGGATCGCCCACTGGTCTTTCCTCTTCCGCGAAGAGCGTATGTACTCCAACTTGCGTCACAAGCTGTTGCATCCTAACGTCTAGTCCACGAGCAGCCGCAATTTCTCCCTGACATGTTTAAAGCTGCTCTCAGCTCGCTGATGCCCTCGGGGTCCCCAGCGGACGCAACGGAACGGATGCCTGGAGCCCTGGGCGGCGAGGAGTCAAAGCAACCAAGAAGAGTCCGTCGGGTGCGGGAACAAGTACTTCGTGTGGAAGGATATCGTCTCAACCTCACCCTCTTGCATTAGGTAGGAACACGAGAGAATGTCAAACAGTCTAGCTTGGATCACGATACTGGCTCTGTGTCCGCGAACACTCCTGGGGTTACCGTCCAGAACGGGTCTTCGGGACCCGCATCCCTCCCGGTCAAGGACCAGAAGGGACCCGAGGTAATCAGACAATCGCCTTTCGTGAGGAGCCACTTAATTGAACCAATCCTCCAGAAGCGGCGCGAACTTTCCGATGGTGGAGAGCACGTTCAGCGTGTGGTCAGTACACCAGAGACAATTCATTACGATTTGGAACCCGGTAGGATGAGGAAATCCTGTTTTTTCCATGATCTCACCGCCTTTGCTTATTTTACAGACAATCGTTCAGGGACCATTGATTCGGCAACTACGCAGGCAAACTATTCCGTTACCGTTTCTACCACTACCACCAAGATCGAGGAACGGAGAGGCACAGACGTTCAGAAAGCGGGGCAGTCCGGCACTGCGCGCGAGACTAACCCGCAACTTCGGCATGATTCATCTACCTCCTCCCAAACTACTGCTACCCGGCCGCCGTATACGACGCGAACCTCTTTTCACCAGGAAATACGCCATCCCACAGTTGGCGAATCTAGGCAGTCTTCCCTCGCAGTCTCCTCCCTCCCCAAGAGTGGTATACCATCGAACTTCACGTACAGCACCGCATGGGAAGAGTTACGTCGGATAGGACATATTCATCACGAAGAGATGGATCGCACAATGAACATGGCTGACCTCATGAAGGGTGAACTTGAGGGTCGCAAGGATATCTATCACGAGAAGTACGAGGCTCTTTTAATAGAGAACGAAAAGCTCCTGCAGAAGAACTCTGCCTCAACTTCTCGAATCGCTCTACTTGAGATCCAGCTTTCTCTCCGTGCCGTCGATCCAGACACTGCGCCAGGGCCCGACTCACTAGATTCCAACATTACTACCGCCCTCACCTCGATCACCACGGTTACTACCACGATCACCACCGCGATCACCACTGTCACCACCCGAATCGAGCGGTGGAAGAACGCGGGTACAAATACAGGGGAAATTACTATCTCGAACAAGGAACTGGAGCAGCTCTCGTCAGACTTGTCCAACACGTCTTCTCAGATGACCAAACTTCAGCAGCAGTATACCCAGTTATCGGGAAATTTTGGCTCAGTCCGTAATAAGCTGCAGGAGACGATGTCGCTCTGCGACGAGAAGGATCGCACTATCACTACCCTCAAAGCTGAGGTCGCTCAGTGGAAGAGCGCAGAAGCTTTGAAGACACAGCAGATTACCGCTGTAATTGAAGAGAAGGATCGTATGATTGGTTCCCTCAATACCGAAGTTGCTCGGTGGAAGCAGTCGGATGCCACGAAAGCAGAGCAGATTTCCACTATACGCCGAGAGTATGACGGGCTCCAGGCGAACTTCTCTGCCTCCTCCTCCCAGATAGCAGAGCTCCAGAAGCGTTACGATGCGCAGTTTACGGAGCTCGGTTCCGTCCGGAGCGAACTCCGAGCCAAGGTATCCCTGATTGAAGAAAGGGAGCGCGCTATCACCACCCTCACCGCCGAAGTCGATCAGCGGAAGCGCACATATGCTACCAAGGAAGAGCAAGTCGCTGCTGAACGCCGGGATAAAGAAAAGCTTCAGCTGGATCTCACCACCTTCTCCTCCCAGGCAGCCGAACTCCAGAAACGCTACGATGCGCAGTCGAAGGACGTTACTTCTATTCGCAACGAACTCCAAAGCAAGGTATCGCTACTGGAAGAGAAGGAGCACACCATCTCGAATCTTACCGCCAACGCTGCCCATGCCGAGCGCGAAGATAGCTTGAAAGTGGAACAGATTGCGGCTGCACGCAGGGATGTTGAGCAGCTTCGGCGCGACCTGTCCGCTGCGTCCTCTCGGACCGCAGAGCTCCAGGAGCGTCTTGATGCACGGTCGAAAGAGCTTAGCTCTGTCCGCGATGAGCTACATCGGATCGAAATCCTGGATCGGGATGGAACAGATATTACCTCAGGCGAACATGCAGTTTCAGAGCACATCGCCCGCGCGTTGGAGACGAAGAATAAACAGGTGGAAGAACTTCGCCGCGACCTCTCCGTAGCCAATGCTAGGAATACTGAGGTTCAGAGGTCGTATGAGGCACTGTCAAGAGAGGTCAGCGCCCTCCGTGATGAACTCAAAGATAAGACGTCGCAAAACGAGGGTATCATCAATTCTCTCACTACTCAAGTCGACCAGTGGAAGCGCACGGATACGACGAAGGCAGAGCGGATCGCGACCCTCCTCCAACAGACCGAGAACCTCCAAAAAGATCTCTCCACTTCTGCTTCCCAAGTCACCCAGCTCCAGGCTCGCTACGAGACCCAGTCACGGGAGTTCATCACTATGCGCAACCAGCTCCAAAATATGACGACATCTGACGAAGCAAAGGACCGTACTGTTACCTCTCTTACCGCTGAGGTCAATCAGTGGAAGCGTGTTGATGGTAACAAAACGGAGCAGATAACGAATATTTCCAAACAAGTTGAGGCACTTCAGCGAGATTTGTCTACCTCCACGTCTAAGCTCGCAGAGCTCCAAGGCCGCTATGAAGCGCAATCGCGCGAGCTCACCACCTTACGCAACGATCTCCAAGCCAAGACGTCGCTTCTTGAAGGCACGGACCATACCGTTTCCTCCCTTAGCGCAGAACGCGATCAATGGAAGGGTGCAGACGCTACGAAAGCGGAGCGGATCATAAGTATCAACAATCAGGTCAAACAGCTTCAGCAGGATTTGTCCACTTCCGCTTCGCAGCTCGCTGAGCTTCAGGAACGTTATAAGGTACAGTCCCATGACCTCGTCTCCATGCGCACGGAGCTCCAAACCCAAACGTCATCCCGTGAAGACAAAGTTCGCACAATCGCTACCCTTACTGCCAAAGTCGAAGAGTGGACGGATATAAACGCTTCGAAGGAAGAGCAAATTATAACCCTTCAGAATCAGGTTGAAGATCTCCAGCTGGATTTGGAAACTTCCGCTTCTCAAATCACCGAGCTACAGCAACGTTACGACACGCAATCGAAGGAGCTCAGCACCCTTCACGAACAGCTCAAAGACAAGGAATCGGATAGCGAAAGTGCCGTATCCACTCTGATCTCTCAACTTGAGGAGTGGAAACGATCAGATGCTATCAAAGCAGAGCAGCTCGCCCAGCTTCGTCGTGACCTGGCCACTTCATCCTCCCAAATCGGTGAGTCCTAGCAGGGTTACGAAACGCGGTTTATGATGTTTACTTCTCCGATAGAGGGTTTGACAAAGTTGGACGTCACCAAAACGGAGGAATTCACCACCGTGCACAAGGAACTCCAGCAGCTCCGCCACGATCTGTCCACCTCATCCTCTCAAATTATCGAATACCAGCAACGCTGTGCGGCTCTGTCGGCGCGGTCGGTGGAGCTCACTTCCCAAATCGAGCAGTGGAAAGGCGCAGATACCGCCAGAGCGAAGGAACTCAACACCACACGCGAGAAGGTTGCGCAGCTCCAAGACGAGTTATCCGTCTCATCTTCTCGAATTACCGAGCTCCAGCAGCGTTATGATGTACAGTCGACGGAGCTCCGCTCCCTCCACGAACAACTCCAGGCCACGTTGTCACTCGCCAGTGGCAAAGATCACACGATCACTACGCTCGGCGATCAGGTCGACCAATGGAAACAAGTGAACGCTACTAAAGCGGACGAACTCGCACGCGCAAGCAGGGAGGTTGGACAACTTCAGCGCAAGCTGACCGCCTCGTCCTCCCAAATCGAGGAGCTCCAGAAGCGTCATGTTAAGGAACTCGAAGCCCTCAAACAGTCCTCTCGAGTATCAGAGGAGTCGAGGAGGGTTTATGAGAGGATTACGACTGAAGGGAAGGATTACGCTGCTGTCATCAAGCTCACCACTACAGTCGATCAATGGCTGCGCGCCGACGCTAAGAGAGCGGAGGATCTGGCCCATGAACTTGAACAGAGGAACAAGGAGAACGAGGAGTTGCGGCATCATCTCGTCACTCTCAAGGAGATTTACGTTCGAGCTCCCGAGCTCAAAGAGATCTTCCACTCTGAAACCATCGAGATCCAACAACGCTATGAGAAGCAATCTAAAGAGCTCAGGTCGGCCCTCGCAGAGCGCCAGTCCCAGCTGGACGGTGTGCAACGCTTCGTCACCACGGCAGATACATACGCGGACACGATGATCATCCAGATGCTGCAGAAGCTCAATGCGGAGGTTCAGCAGACCACCACATTCATAGCCGAGGGGATGATGAAGGACTACCGACCTCGGGGTGCGAAATTGACGAATGAACAATCTTCTGTGGTGAAGCGGGTCACAGAATCTATAGGTCGGTCCTTGACGAACTGCTTGGGAAAGAACGAACGCGACGAGGTGGAATTGTTCCTCCCGATCGCATTCCAAGCCTTCGTTACATACTACCTGCGCTCGCTCATTTCTTCGTGGACCACCAAGGGAGAGTTTAACAACCTTATCAGCAAGACATACGAACGATTACAGAAATCAGGTAGGATTTTGAATACATGATTTTCGCGCTGACAGTAGTGACATTGACATTGATTAACAGAGGCACAAACGATATCGGGACGCTGGCGATCTCTTACACGTGCCTACATCTCTCCCGCCTGTATGGGCGACCCGAAACCTCTCATCTCCGTTACCGTGTCAGGACTGTCTGCCATTGTCGTGGCAGCTGGCTGTGCATCCACTCTTTCGAATGCAGAGTCGAAGATTTCGTCTATGTATGGAGAAAAGGTGTCATCCATCATTTCGATCGCCGCGCAGTTCAGTAAGATGATTGGGGAGGTCGTGTCGGCCGATTTTGAAGTGCTGGCTGTTCATCCCTCGGAAACGTTTGAGGAAACCACGATGGAGGACGTGAACGAGCCGGAAGGGAAAGCTGGCGGAGCTGAGGGCCAGAAAGTGTTATGCTCGACCCAGCTGGGGATGACGAAGCGGATGCAGCTAGAATCGGGGGAGGGCAATACTCTGCCAGTGATCAAGGCGAAGGTTATTCTCGAATCTTTCCTGATTGTCGAGTGAGGTCTATCTGTATGTTTGACTCGAGCCCATTGTACTTTGTATCGCAACTTGTGTCTAGGCTGTAGTACAACAACGATGACGATGACGCTTCCACGTCAGTCTTCAAGCTTCAAGCTGAGATATGGGGCAAGTACCGAGGGTATACGCAATGGGCAGTGATAGTAAAGCTCGTGCACATCGGACCTGAAACGGCCACCAGGGAAGCCTTTATGCGAAAGCGAGAAGCAAGTGACGCTTGTAGTACTTATTGATGCCAGCGATCACAAAGAGTTGGGTGGGTCTCATGTAGTAGGCTGTCCGCCGAGTACTACTACATCCGCTGTCGGCAGTGGCCATCGCCCATGCTAGCAGGGAACAGAGAGCGTAAGCCCGCTCCAGAGGGCAGTGCACAGCGGGTTTTTCCATGACTTCAAGGTTTCATGTCCGTTGTACAACACGAGGCAGAATTTCGAGTGGAGGTATGGGCGTTTGCAGTGGCTCGTGCTTGGGAAGGATTCGGAACATGCACATTCGCGCGAAATCGATGTGGATGGTCGCTTCCGCTGGTTCTAGAAGAACGACGTCTGATGCTATTGCCGCCGCTTGCCTCCGACGATGAAGCGGTGGACATCACCGAATCAGAATTCGGCTTGTCTGCAACCAAACAGCAAGTGGGCCCGAGGGTTTGGGGCTCCTTGCCTTCAACACGTTTTTTCCTTCGAGGCTGTGGGCTCCGCACGTCGTGCAGGCCGTTCCTTTTAGTCATGCCTCCCAGGGTGACTCAAGGTTAGGCGCTGGGTGATAGCAGATCCACGAACAGCCAGCCAGGATGCGGCCGATTAGACGTGTTCTCAGCTGGACCTCGGACACACTTACCTCTCACCAGGTTACATGTCTTGCTCACCGCAGTTCTCGGCTTGCTTATCGTTCTTGAACCGGTCGGGCCACACCGACGACTCTCTCTTCCCTTCAGGACAAGATGCATATCGTACCACTCGTTCTAATCATACTCATCCTCGTAGTCATACTTTGTATCCCACTCCCTGTGATCCCACTATGCAGGGGCCACGCGAAACAAGGCAGAAGATCGTCGGGACACGAGGTAAAGAAATATCTATTGTCCAAAGGGAGAGAACCGTCTCATTTTTTCTTCCACCGTGTCTGGCCCAGAATGAAATGCCCAATGAGGAAGAACGGCTCCTGTCTCTTGATAGAGCGGTTGCGTCACCTAGGCATGACAACCAACCATGGAGCCCAAGAGACCACACCTTTTCCCACCTCACAGACGAAATTGAGCGTTTGAACCATGAAAATGCCAGGAAGACAGAAGAGATCGAGATCGCACGCGAGGATGTCAAAGGGCTCCAGGAAAACCTCTCTGCTGCCGACTCCCGAAATGAAGAGCTCCAGCGTCAATGTGAGACCCTGCTAGGGGACTTGGAAGGGGCACGGCTCTTTCTTAGCACCGCGGATACGTTCGCAGACTCGGACGTTATCCAGGCGCTGCAAAAACTTGGTGCAGAGCTGCAGCACACCACGACTGTCATGATCGATCGCATTCTAAACGTCTTTAAACTTGACGCCACATCATCAGATCCAGAACAACGAGTCATGGACAGAGTCTCAGAGGACATAGGTTCGACCTTGGTGGAGTTCGTACGGACTGCACGGCGCGATAATTCCGAAAGTCCAATGTGTCTCCAAATCGCTTTCCAAGCCTACCTAGCAAGCCACCTGTGCCAGATCGTGTCCTCGTGGACGCTCGACGAGGGATGCAGTGCGTTCTTAAGTAAAGTGTACCAAAGATTGCGGGACACGGGTAAGACACCAATTTTCGAGTGCGGTTGACACTGCCATTTACCTCAACAGAGAGGCAGGCGATATCCGGACGATGGCGTTCGCTCACGCACTCCCATGCCCTTCCCACTTGTGCTAGCGAACCGAATTCCCTTGTCCCCGCTGTCATCGCAGGGCTTTCTGACATCCTCTTGATTGCGGGTTGCGCTGGTTCTCAATCCCATATCATATCAGGGCTGACATCCATGTTCGAAGACAAAATAGTGTCTGCCGTGTCGCTTGCTGGGAGTCTCAATCAGATGATAGGTGGGGTGGTATCTGGTGATTTTGAAGTATTCGTTATACGACCTGGCGAAATGTTCCGCGGGGAGGTAATGGAAGACATGGACGGCAGCAGTGGGACAGAAACTGCTCAAACTATACTGTGTACAAGCGAAATGGGGCTCACAAAGCGAGTGCGGTTGGGAACGGGAGAGGAGACGAAGACGGTGGTCAAGGCAAAGGTGATCTTTGAGTCGTTTCTCGACACTGAGGATTCGGCATAATGGACCCATGTACCCATGTCCGTATCTACCAGATTGGTCTTTACCTGCTGGACCTTGAGTACTCGAGTTTCACTAGCGGCGGGCGACACGTCCAGGCGTGGATACCCAATTCGGAGACACTGCATTGACGTCATACAATATCCACCCGTGCACCAGCAGTGCGGCCCTACGCAGTTCAGCGCCTCAGCAGCAAGCACAGCAGCATGCATGAAAGGCGTATAAAATATGCCTGGACTCATGCACCTCTCCGTTCTCTTCGCTGTCCCCAAACGAGATTGTGCCTCCCAAGACTTGTTCACTACACGTCAGCTCTAGCGCCTGCGATGTGCGGTTGTTGCTGCACTTTATTCTCAATTTCCTGGTTCCGCAGAAAACGACTCCAGGGCACTCAACAGCCCGCTAGCTATCAGAATCAAGAAGAGCGCTTGGATGTAAGTAGAGTCCTCGCCACAGCCATTATGCTGCGGCTAACGGAACGGAAACCGGCTTTCAGACACCGCATGTCGGTGAGCGATTGGAGGGAAATGGGACCTCAGACACCATCACAACCCGCCATGCCAGTCGAGAAACAATGGAGAAGGCGAGTTCAGAGGCAGAAGGGGGCGCTCGACTATTACCCGTCGACCAGGGAGAGCCACAAATTCGAGAACATGTTCGGAATGATGCTTATCATTCGATCATGGATCCGTTGGTAGAAAGCCAGCCCGAGGGCACCCCACAGCGGACAGATGACATCCAGCCTTCGGGCGACGATCAGCAAGAACGCTTGAGAGTAGGACAAGACTTCATGAACGAGAGACAACCGAGGAAGAAGGAAGATAGGCAGCTTCTAGATGTCGGTCAGGAAGAACGCTCGATAGTAGGACAATACTCCATGCACGAGAGACAACCGAGGAAGAAGGATGATAGTCAGCCTCTAGGTATCCCTCAGGACGAAATGATGTTGTCGGAGGTAAGTAGCGAGTCTCGCCTCGGCCAAGGCCCCTGGACATCTTTCCGTGACTGATGGACTTTCAGACGCCACATGTTGGTGAAAATGAGGGAACTGACACTTTCATGACTCCGCACCCCGGGCGGGGGACATTGGAAAAGCACAATTGGGCATCCGAGGAAGCAATTCAACCTTCGCCAGCCGAGTTGGAAATATTGCCGACTCAAGAGAAGGGTCACGGAGTGCTTCCTCTGGACATCAATCAGGAGAGAGCACCGTTGGTGGAGGCACAGAATGGCATTGGGTCTTCACACATCCCCTTGCCTCGGGAAGGGTTGGAGTCAGCTTTTTGGTCTCAAGATGCCGAGCAAGAGAAGTTGGAGACGGAGTGGAAGATGCCAGAGGCTGCAGACGGCGTCCAGTCATTGAACCCCTGGAAGAGTATAGGAGATAAACAACCAAGGAGGAGGAACAGCGAAGTTGTGGATGACGCACCCGCTGCGAACTTGGTCCACGAAAGACGGCCGAAGAAGAATGGTAGCCAGGTTGACATTCAGTCCCTGCATGCCGATCAGGAGGGACCTCCGCTGGCGGAGCCTCGGGATGGTGCGTTCATTCTCCAGAAGACGTCACAGAAGAGGATGAGCGAAGAGAGGGTGGAGGTCTGGGGTTCAAGCGTCGATCGTGATGGGCATCTGATCTCCGTCGAGGAAGTCAGGGTTCAGCGTGGCAGTAGCCAGCTCGAAGTGGTGGAGAAGCGAGTCGTGACCGGGAATATACGGAGTGGTCTTGTAAGCGACGAGGATGAATACGACCTGACACGGTATTTCAAGTTAGAGGATTCACCGTTGTAACTTATACCATTGCTTCCTGTCGTTCCAACACTCTGGAAGGACGTCTTATTTCGACGCAGTAAAGGATTGCCATCGTTCCAAACTGCGCTGTGACGGATGCGGTGATGAGTCGATGAAGACGTGAGATGTCAGTACTCCCAGTGAAAAGTCGTGGCAACCCTGGTGCGGCGTGCCCGATATTATTATTCTTCCAGTGCCCAGCAAGCTTGAAAAAAGAAAGCTATTTATGACTCGCGATTAATAAGAGATATCGTTAATGAACAACAGGTAGTCGAATAGTTAATATATAGCAAACAGATCCCGGCAGCGCCAGCCAGCTGTCCTGCCACTGCTAGATCTCCGCATGGCTAGGGACTCGCAGACCCCTCAATCTAGGGGGTCATTGCTAGTCGTCTGTGGTTAAGAAGGACTCGAGCAGTACCTTTGCCTTGAGGACTATCATCTTCCGTTTCTTCCCCCTCTCCCACAACGTTCCCACTGGCATCCGCTTTATCAGCCCGAGGTGAGTGGTACACAACACTGACGCTGCTTGGGTTTCGGCTTGATCATCATCCGAGTCCCTTTCCATCCTCTCGTCGTCGAACTTCTCCCCAGGTCGCACCACGAATGCCTCGAAATCGCTCGATATGACTTCATCAAACATTCTGTTGAGACGCACAGCCAGCTCAACGAGCAGTGTTATTTTCTCCTCGAACTTGGATGTAACCTTTGATATCATATCGGATTGGGGAGCGGTGCAGCCTGCTGCTAACAGGATGTCGCAAATGCCCGTGATGATCGCTTTGACAAGTGACTCTGGATGGGTGACCCAATTATGGACAGTGTTGACGCGCGCGAGCATTCGCCAACGTCCAGAGATAGCTTGCGCCTCTGTTGACCAGTTATTTGCCTCTCAGCTTGGCTAAGGGAAGATCCGGGCACTCACCTACTCTACGCAATCTCTGATATATACCATTGATAAATGCGTTCTGTCCTGGTTCGAAGGCCCAAGAAGATGCGGTCTCGCAAAGTACGGACGCGAGGTAGGCTTGGAACGCAATTTGCAGTAACAAAGGGGTATCCTCTAGCGTTTTCGTTTCAAAAGACTTCATCAAAATCGGCCCCACGTGGCCAGAAGCTCGCTGCACTGCGAAGATCTGCTCCTTGATCTGGCTTGTCGTTGAATTGATAAATTCGAAACTCTCCGCCAGGTAGTCTGCCATGTACGTAGTGTTCTGTTGTGCCTCCGCATTTAATCTCTGGAGCACATTGATAAGGTCGGAGTCCGAAGACTTGTCTGCGGTACTGAGGAAGGTATTCGAGCTTTCTAGGTCTCTCGATTGCGCTTCGTAACGCCTCTGGAGCTCTGCGATTTGAGACCGGGATTGATAGAGGTCTTGTCGAAGCTTCTTGATTTCCTCGGATTCCGTCACCGTCTGCTCTGTGGCCTCGGCATCCGCCGAGGTCGGTTGGTTGCTTCCGACAGAGCCTACCGCGACGGAGACATCTTCGTTTCCATGCTGCGCGGCCTCTGAGCAGGGCTGATCGCGAACTGAACTGAACTGCGTTGTGCTCGGCATCGCAGTTGAATCCTCTAACTTGGGGGCTCTGCGCGTATAACGCTGAATTCTGGTCGTGATGGACTGGATTGCGCCAGTTACGCCAGGTTTCAGCTTTAGTATCTTGTTGGGTTCCCCATGCGAGACGTCTTTTGCTCCCTCTCCGGGGCCGGCATCAATCGGAGATGGATGAGACTAGTTTCGGAGAAATTTTAAGCATTGTGTTCCCAAGGCAGAAAGAAAAAAGAGCTGGTCTCTACCTTGGACAGACCGGATCTCTTAAGCTGCCCTTGCGCTAATTCAACATCTGCACTCGTGTGCTGCTCGCCGGCACCGGTGGTGCCTGAATCAGTAAAAGGTACTGATATGGGCTTATCGCTACGAATTGGTGGGGAGGCATGCGGGTCGCTCCCTTGTGTAGGTTGGCTCACTTCCTGAACAGGGGACGATGCATACTGCGCGCGCTTCCGGTTGGCGGGATCAGACGGACGTGAATCGGACTGTAATCAGAGAAAGGCGATGAGATCATTTCTTTATCCTTCACGCATCCTTGTTGTCGTACCATATTGTTCTCCGATTTCCCTGATTTCTTCGATTGCTGGGCTATAGGCAAGGCTGGCCCTGTCGTATGGTCCGCAGGTGCGGTGTTCTGTCTTTTCTGGGGCCCTTGTCGTGACGAGGGCGGTCGTGAAACCTTCATACTTTTAAAACGAAATAACGATGTCATGGGGCTGAACCAAGGTAAGAATCGAATATACAGAGATTTCCTAGAACGCCTACGTTCTCTGAGAACCAGATCCAGTGGGGACAGACGCTGACACCATGGCTTCAAGTTCTTGTGGGACTTGACGGAGACCTCGGTGGGAGCTAGGAGTTGTTGTGACTAGTTTTGATGTATTAAGGTACTTATCAAGGCCAGCATTTTGATGCGCAGTTGGGCTCCATTACGTCCCCGGCACTAGCGAGTCCATTGCATTCTCGGCATGGCACACCTTTTACTTTCTCTAACACAGCATCAGAGTTCCGCGCCATGAGTCCATGCTGGCCACGGAAACCAACCCGACCGTCAAGTTCAGGCAGGGGTTCGAAATTTGTTTAATGACCGTAGGCTTAAGCAGATGCTTGGGCCATAACCTCAGACAACTAGGAAAGTGTTGTGCCAACCGTCGCTGTTAATTGAGTATAGTAGACTGATCTGGCTCGAGCCTGAAGTCGATTGCACCGTACGGACACCTGGATCAATTCCTTGGCATGGGAGCAAACCCAAACGGGGAGGAATGACAGGATTTAAATGGAGACGCTGGCGCTGAGTGCAGCATGGCATTTCCCGGGGTGATCGGGAAGCGAGCACGCCTCTTGCGCGTTGCACACGGCCGACAAATCTGCAAGAATAGAGTATCACCCCCCCACGGTAATGAAGGCGGGAAACTTTGGGACCTCACCGTTCTAGCCATACAGGCTCTCCGAACGACACATGGATCATGTTGACGGCGTGATCGCTATATCCGTTCCCATGTGAAACAACGCCTTTGAGAGGGAGTACCCGAGATGAGCTACACGGGGATCCACTTCCACAGGTGCGTGGCTTGTCGCATAGAGAGGCCGTCGAACGAGTGGTCTTTTCCGAACTTCGTGACGCCTCTCATTAGAGTCCACGCAAGTGACCCACTGAATATCGTTGAGGAGCGTAGCCCACTTTGTCTGTGTTTGGCCTCGAATAATGGACTTATTTACGGCTTGGCGTGTAAATATTCTCGAATAACCGGACTTATCCGAAACTACTACCAGTTGGTGATCACGCTCCCCAACAGATGTGTATGTATTGATGAACGACTAATGCCACTTGTCTTCAGACCCTGTCATGCAGAAGCTTGAGTCCATCCCACCAGCCTGGATAGGGTGCTTCACATCATGATACCTGTACCATATTCACTGTCGCACTCTTGGACTCAAGCCTATCAGAAGACCACACGGTGCCCTGCGATAGTGCCTCTGAAGGTCCTGTATAACGCCCAAAGCGGAAGACTCGTAGGAAGGAATGCACATATCTAGAGCTGCACAGGGTACAGAATTTCCCGTCGAGGCTGGTCAGGCGCAAGATGCTCTTCAATATCGACATAGGCGCGCAGATAATGAACAGCTACTAAAGGAGCGCGAGAATTTGGCACTTGCGTATTTGTGCGTCCCCACGGCGTGCGTAGAATATTACTTCCCTACCCTTGGTAAGAGCGAATGAATTTCTTTCGATCCTTGTTTAATGTCCAATGGAGCTGACGAATCCCCTTGTCGGATGTTTACACGCGGGTCTGTGCCAAATGCAAGTGCCTTTTGACGAATGAAAAATGAGAGTAGGTGTGAGCCTGGACACCTAGACTCAGGTCAGAAAGGGCACGAATCACCACTCGGCGGATTCAGCCCACGATCAAACGGTACTCTACGTTTCCGAAAGTCACATTTTTTTACCGTATCTACGTTTCGGATGAATTAGGGCGGTGTGGGGCGGTAGTGGTCAAGTACTCGGTATTCGCAGTTATCAATTAGCAGTCAACTTCATGCCGGCGCTTTTTCAGGGAATTCTGCCTGGCTGGCAGGGGGTCGACAAACGGCCTCGATTCCACTACACAATCGCACTTTTGCACGACCCGCCACATCATTGATGAATCGATGACAAGGATCGCATTGATTTTCAAAGTTGTCTTTCAGCTAGACATGGCGGATCATGCCGTGCCCGCAGTACTCTGAAACAAGGTTTTATTATCCCCGCCTCATGGTCTTCCACCACCTTGCGGTTTGCCTACCCCTGTGCGCACCACACACGTGTTCACGATGCGACCGCACAG
Source organism: Pulveroboletus frians (assembly GCA_038089395.1). Lineage (NCBI taxonomy): Eukaryota > Fungi > Basidiomycota > Agaricomycetes > Boletales > Boletaceae > Pulveroboletus > Pulveroboletus frians. The sequence continues at coordinate 11,464 of JBBPKT010000264.1, read as the reverse complement.
GAGTGTTCAAAAAGGCAGGTGACGATACGAAGGTCTGGCAACTGGGCAGAGGGGATTCAAAGAGTCGACCAAAAGCGTCTTCTCGAACGCCTTCCAGCGCTTCTTCGTAAGCAGAAATGAAATCAGGGCAGTGGTATTTTCCTATGACGCTCAATTGGGATTAATTTGCACACTGCGTCAGTACGAAGCATAGGGATGGTCATCAGACCCGGTGGGCTATGGGATCTTGAGCGTTTACCGCCATGAGGTTGTCACGTAGACAACAAAACCCTTCTCGTTCGTGCCGCGAAAAAGTTATCTTACCCTGCGCTTTTATGGCCGCTGACCCACGAACACTGTCCCCCACTTTTCTCTCAAACTAGTCAACCATGCCAGGTCTCAAACCGCACACCGGCCCAACTAAACTGGTCGTAGCATTCGATATTGGCACGACTTTTAGTGGCATCTCATACTGTATCCTTGAATCGGGACAAGTTCCTGAAATTCGCGGAGTCACAAGGCGAGTTCTTACTTTCTTCCTATCGGTCTCTCTTGACTGGCTTTAGATTTCCTGCGCAGGAACTGGTCCGCGGCGACGCCAAAGTGCCGTCTCTCTTGTATTACGATACCGTCGGTAATGTCAAGGCGGCTGGCGCCGAGGTGCTCGCTGAAAGCACAACGGAAGTGGCGCTGACCGAAGGTTGGACCAAGGCTGAATGGTTAGTTGTCAACCATGATGAGGCACTTGTAGAACTCACGCGCATCCTGTGGAAAATAGGTGGAAGCTTCACCTCCGCCCCAAACATTTGGCCTCTTCTATCAGCCCGAACGATGACTTACCCCCACTCCCTCCGGGTAAATCTGCCGTCGACGTTCTCACGGATTTTATCAAGTATCTCTTCAAGTGCGCCAGGACCTACATTCAGGAACACCATCTCGCATTCACATGGTCATCCATCGAAGATTCCATCGAGTATATTTTCACCCATCCCAACGGCTGGGAAGGTGTCCAGCAACAACTGTACCGTCGGGCGATTGTGTGTGCCGGCCTTATCCCCATTACACCCGAGGGGCAGTCGCGTGTTCATATGCTGACGGAGGGTGAAGCCAGCCTTCATTTTTGCGTCTCAAATCTTCTTGGTGCAGAGACAGAAAACCAAGTCACTCCTCGGGGTGTCGTGATCATCGACGCCGGCGGTGGGACCATCGACTTGAGTATGTTTTCAATGACCTCCAATCCGGTCTCCTGCGAGGAGATTGCCCCTGCTGAATGTACGCAGTTAATGTTGAGCATTAACGTCCGACTTATTCTACCCTTCCTGTCTTTCAGGTCGACTACAGGGCTCAGTCTTTGTCACTCGCCGGGCCAAGGCTCTGTTACAACGTTGGTGCCCTGTTCCTTCCTTCCCCTTCCTAGTGACAAACCCGCAAAAATCTACAATTAGGCAAGCTTGAAGGCTGGGAACATTCCAGCCCCGAGGACATAGCTGAGTATACGCGCGAGTTCGACAAGACCACGAAACTCGTCATCAAGAGCGATCAGGAACCAGCCCACGTCAGGGTCGCCGGGCTTCGGGTCAGAAATGCAAAATATAACATCGTATTTGGGAAGTTCAAGATGTCGGGGTAGGGTTATGTCCGATTTGTGCCATTACCACTTATTGTCTGATTCGATATCTTTAGCGAAGAAGCCACCGGCTTGTTCAATGACTCCATTGACGCCATCATTGGTGCGTTCGAGCAACAGCAGAAATCTGCTACGACGCCGATTACCGTGAGATTTACCTTTTTCGAACCATTAGTCACATTGATCTACGTTTTCAGACGGCATTCCTTGTCGGAGGGCTCTCGACGAATGACTGGCTCTGGGCTCGACTTCAATCATACTTCAAGGCCAGGAACATCGATATTTGCCGTCCGGACAATCATATGTGTGTGCTTGTCTAGCAAACCGCTCAACTTTTTCTGACGGGTTTTCAGTAACAAGGCAGTTGCTAATGGAGCCGTGCTATCCCACATTGATCGTGAGAATCATTTGGTTGCCTCGCGGGCCGCGCGCGCCACATACGGTGTAATTTGTGCACTGCCCGTCAAGTCAAGCGACGAAGAACACGTTCGCAGGAAGCACCAATGGGAAGTAGATCCGATGGGCGACTGCTATGTTCCAGGATACTTCGAAGCGAAGCTTCACAGGGTAGGTCCCTTTCATGAACGACCTGTAAAATGTTAACATGGCGTTGAAAGGGTGCTCATGTTCGCGAAGAGATGGAATTTCGGGAGTCATTTTCGCTTACGGAAAATAATCCAAAGGACTTTGGTGTGCAGACTGTGCGCCTGGTATGCTATCGAGGCAAGTTGACCGACCCCAGATGGGTGGATCAAGATCAATGCGAGTCCCTATCGCTCTTTCCCTCAGTGTCATTTTGACGTGAGACACCACAGCGTCTTTCTTCCCCCTTTGTATAATCCGCGCAGATCTGAGCGCGGCCGCGAAGGATCTAATTGCGAGGAAGACGGCTGCGGGCCAGGTCTACTACCAGCTAGACTATGATGTGATTGTATATTTTGGGCTCACGGAACTTCAGGCGCAGCTAGGCTGGAAGACGAAGGTAAGTCATGAAGTCAACTTCCCCGCAGTTTCCTGACCGAACTTTGCTTACAGGAGGGACCACAACGGTGAGTCTCCGCGAATCTGCATTGTTGTAATGTCTAACTCGTGCCTCAGAATCCCAGCGACGGTCTCGTTTGAGGCATGAACGTTTGAACATTAGCTATGTCTGTTTGCTCGTAGCCCAAGCCCACATTTCGCACCTGAATATTATTGTTAGTTAGCGTTCACCAGCTGGTTTGGCGTACTTTCGTTTTGATCTACTAGTCACGATCTCGCAAGGCGCATCAGTACTCGTGCGTCGCCCGTCAACTGCGCTGTCCCAGCTGGCTTCCCTCGTGACCAACAAACGTGCTTTGCCAACTCTAAGTACCCGCCATCCGAAGCAACAGTGCTGGTGAGAACGTTGCAGGCCTGGCCTAGTGGGACCCGACCACATGGCTGGCCTCGGTGTGGCACATGCACACTGATTCCGTCTGGCAATGACCTTCTCAGCTTGACGCGGACGTAGGCCTGAACGGGCCACCAAGATATTTTCAGCCAATGCTGCGTGCACCTGTACTGACCGGGGACGTAGGCATAATCGTCCCTTAGGGCCTGAATTCTCGCTCGTCTGCAGTGCACAAGAGGCACGAAGAAATACTGGCCCACCACAAAACTCGTGGCAGACAGTAGAGTACTACTGTGTTACGGCCGTGCGTAGCAAGTGCTAACGTAACTGTTGCATGCCAGACCCCGCCGGTGTGAGGGTGGTGGCAGCGTGATTGATGGGTCGCATTGTTCTTATAGTGGCCGCCGTGCCAGACCGTTTAATTCGCCGCTCTCTCTCACTCCCATTGTTATCAGCACTATGCCAGAGCGCGTATCACTCATGTTGGAGAGTATGATCACAGCCATAGAAGATGGCTTCTCCTATGATGGGATTGTGTCAATTCCAGAAACAGGCCTGGAAGACGTCAGGGGGTTCCAACCTAGCCCGACTGATCGGCTAAGAGATCGCGTGGTTCGTTTACTACCCATCCCGACGACGCTAACCTATAACACTGTTCAGGATCGATTCCGAGAAGTCATTTCGAGGGCGGTAAATAAGTGAATTACTTCCCATCAGAGTTTTTGTCCAGGGTACTGACACGGGTACTCGTGTTTAGCGTCCACCGTCCCGAGAACGACAACTTAAGTCCAACCGACTCTGGGTTCGGTTCGGTGGACAAGGTTAGTATTGTTGAGATGTCTCTTTTGACTACCAGGATTCACTATTTCTGGTTCAGGAGAAGATGCCGAGGAAAAGAGAAGTGGTATCGGAGAGTTCTCGGCATTCAGACGTCGACCGAAACGTGCTGACGAAGAGTGTCGTGCATGACGAGGTTACGAACGGCGGTGAAGCTCGACTTGGCCTCGGTATTCAAGAGAGGATGCCAGTGTTGAGGAGCGGGCGAGCGTTGGAGGACAAAGTTGCGCACCCAAGTGTTGGCCAAATACGCATGGACGAAGAGGCCATCCCTCACACACGTATCGATCAGAGCTCGACTGCGAGGGTGAGAGAACCTAGGAGAAGGACGACGAGGCGGTAGCTCGGACTTGAAACCTTTAGGACTGATGGACTATTCGATAACTATCATCTTGCTTGGCAAAGTTTTCTCCTTGTCAGTGGGTTCGTGTGCATTGTGCAAAACGTCCACACGTACATCGAAGGGACTTGATCTGTAGTGTCATTACTGGCTACCATGATACGTGCGAGTTCCTCCGGTCCATTTTTCTCAATCACGTGATTTCGTGGCGCGTTATCGCATCGCAGCATCTCTTGAAGTTGTCAGTCATCGATTCATCTGCCACGTCTACGAGTCTCCCCAACGCCGACGTGTTTTTCGTTGGCATGGCTGATGGCTCCGTGCTTGTACCCTCCACGTCGGTGATACTGAAAGCCATCACTTGTCGTTTCTGGTTTACTCAATGGGCCTCCTGTTGAGCCGCATTCACCTAGACTACTCCTCTCCCATTCTAATTTCCTGTTCCTCACGTCCATTCTACACGTGTTAAAGATTATCGCAATCCAAGCAAGGTGATTTTCCGTCTGCAACGCCGACCCTAGTACAGTAAGTCCTTTAAACTCCATGCCTTTCTGGTTTTCTTCAACATGCATGTCTGCCGCCGCGATTAACCCTGACCTCACAAGCGTCCTCCGCTCGCATACCTGACAACACAAATTACCACTTCCAACAGCGTCGCGAGCCTGTCATCAAGTGTACCAGTTGCTAATCAATAAGCTGGTCTGAAACCATGGTTTGTTTCACGTAGTTGCCTCAGGTGGCGGATTCGATGAACCTACCACGAGTGACTCACGGCCGTAAGACATATGTGGTGTGTCCAACAAAAAATGACCAGAGTTTCACCTAAGTTCTCGCTTGCTCTTGATCGTATCAGTGATTAACCAGACAGAGCAAGTCGGCGGAAGTTTACTAGCGAACACTGACCGACAAGGTACTTGTGTTGTGCCTCACTCTGGCGGGTTTACCGACGAGAAATCCAAATCCTTGCCCTATTTCCGCAGAAGTTTTTTCTCAAATACCTTGATGATGTCCGTATCCAAGAATTCCAGAACCCAAATGCCGTCCCTTCTTCATTTCAAGTCATGTCCACTTGTTACTGTCATGCCATCCGGTGCACCCCTTTTTCACTGTCCAAGGCCAACTGATGGACGTTTAGGAACAATGTAATCGCTTTAGGGACAAAGATTGAGCATGACTACGCAAGTCACTATAGGATCCACTTTAAAGCTTCCATCTCTGATGCGTCCGCCCCCGGCTGAGGGAAAGCTGATGAGTTTGGTGCTTTTGGTCTTCGGTAAGTAGAGCAACATCCCTCTCGACATGGCAGCAGACAAATGCGCGCACAGGATTTACAGCTTGTTTTCGGTATCTGAATTAGGGACTATAGTAACTCGTCGGTCATACCTTGGGAGAATTGCCCCATTTCCTGTGGTGCGTCAGCAAAGTCTTTGGTGTAACCACGTGGCTCACAACACCCCCGACCCTGAGTGGACGGAGGTTGCGTGATTAATAAATGGCGTTGTTCTTATAGACGGAAGATGAATCGGTGACTGTGGTACCAGGTTGCTTCACAACTCTTCCTCGCCTCGTCAATACCGTTTTAGCGCGATGCCAGACCGCACATCGTTCATGTTGGACAACATGATCACGGCCGTGGATGAAGGTTTCTCATACGACGGTATCGTGTCGATACCAGAAACGGGCTTGGAGGATGTCTGCTACCAAAGGGATCTGGCTACCTGGCTCAATGACTGCGTGGTTTGTCTTCTACTCCTTTTAGCTGTAGCAACAACTGACCAGATTCATGCGATTCAGGATGGGTTTGGGAAGGCAATGGCAGCCTTTTCGCAAGCGGTGACTAGGTTAATTGCTTCTCTTTGAACTTCACGTCTCCAGGATGTCCTAATATGCATGTCACCCACTGCTCAGCCTTTTCCGTGGTGGATCTCGTGATGATCGAAGTTCGAGCTCCGGAATTGGGTTAATGACCCTTCCGCGGCGACCCCCACCCTCCCCGTCCCCTCAGGATTCACCAATCCCACGGGGTTCCCCATCTCTACAGCATACCTCAACTCCGCCCCACCCTGAAGCCCTATGGGACTCCGGGGAAAACGAACAGGCGTTGATAGACGTCGATCAAAAAATGCCGAGACTAAGGGTACCAGAAGATGTTGCGCACCCACGTGTCGACCAAAATTCACCGGTTCCGGGGAACGACAGGAAAGATAGTCAGGCTCAGTTCATCGGTGAGGCGAAGCTGCCGAGGAGAAGGGAAGAAGTGGCCCGCCCTCCAAACAGTGGTCGGGAGAAAGAACCCAGAAGGATGACGCCCGGAGACAGCTTGGACCTAAGTGCTTGATCATCTGTCAACCATGGCCACGGCTCGATGGTGTCGTCATGAGTGGACTTAGCAACCTTGAAGATCGAAGAAGCTGCCCAACTAAGCGTATAAACCATTTGCTTTCCTGCTTTTTTCTGTTTATTGCCAGAAGTTGCTCCTCTTTGCTCTCAACCGTCTGCGGGGGAACTGACAGGTGGTGGTATGAGAGGTTACGCACAATGTAATGTTCAATATGTTGTATTGTAGCAACTGAGCAGCGTCCGTGTTCAATGATTTTGCACAGCCATGCTACTTGCCGCTTTTAGCCATTCCGTGGGCTCATGGCCTGTACTACAAAGTTCACTTTACCACTTCGTCCATCGATACATCGGTCTTTCTCAGTCTGGGAGAATATATACATTGGATCGGCTTATTCACGTAGCAAGACAACCAACCTTTCACCGGAATGGTTCACGACCGCAACGCATTGGTGTGTCCACCAGAGGACGTCTGGAGTCTCACCTCACCCCCCTTCCGTCGTACTAGTGGCTGACCGGACAAGATGAATCGGTGGAAGTCAACCAGCGGGCATTAATAGACAAGGTGCTTGCGCGTTATTCTGGCGAGTTCACTGGTGAGAGATCCTGTCCTCGTTCTGTTGTGGTTCTTTTCTAACTTATACTCTTGATGGTATCAGTATTCCGGGAACTCCTCCAGAACTCAGACGACGCTCGGTCTTCCGCGGTTGAAATCCGCTTTGAGACTGCTGGATACCTACGCCGGAAGGATAATGGGCTGGGAAACGCCGATGTACCATCCCTTCCCAATCTCAAGTCTGCACATGTGCGATCGCTTCACGTTGTTTAGCCCATTCATTTGTTGATTTTTCTCTGATCAAGGTCACCCAGTGGACGTTTAGAAACAACGGGACAATATTTAGAGACGAGGACTGGACAAGATTACGAAAGATTGGTGAATGACCTATCTTTGGATTTGTAATGTGCATTCTTTGACGCACCTCTTTTTTTTCCAAGCGGAGGGAAATCCTGATGAGGAAAAGATTGGCGCGTTTGGTGTTGGTGGGTGAAGATATATTTCAACATAGCAGGGACCAATTGCCCGTTAGGATTTTACAGCCTATTTTCGGTGACAGAGAATCCATTTGTTTCTTCCGGAGGTACAACATTTTGTATCTTTTGGACTATGCGATTTAACTTCCTTCCAGGGCACGGGATGCAATTCTATTGGAAAGACAACAAGGATCAGGTACCATTGTTCTTCGTCGCGCTGATTCTGTCCCTTATCATGTCATATATCAGCTAAATGTTCGCCGTGGTGATCTCCCTTCAAAAGGAAATGCGGACCCGTGGACAACGTTTGAAATGACGCTCCGAGAGGCTGGCCCTATACCTCCGGCATTTGACTTTATGCGATTCCTTGCATCGTCGGTTACGTTTATGGTTCATCTGAACGACGTCAGTGTGTATTTCGACGAGCACTGCATTGGACACTTCAAAAAGTCGCCTGGAGTGGCTAAGGCTGTCGATCTTCCCAAAGCACTGAAACGATCGAGCCAGTCAAATATAATGAATGTCAAAGGAGTGCGGTCTCACCGTAAGTCATTCCAGTTGTCTGTATGCACACTGACTGTCAACTCTAACTAGCCATCCGGATCAAGGCAGAGGTTATGCATGCTGTATATGCGGTTGGGACCGAGAAACGACCATTGCTAGAGGTCTTGGAGCCTTATAAGCCGAAAGGCGGCTTTTTCTCTTCTCTTGTCTCTGTCTTTACCAGTCAATCAGCACCTCAGCCTGAGGCCTCGGTGTTACCGCCACGGCCTTTCAAAGATCCGACTGAATTGCATGAGATGAACGTGACTCTCACTGTGTTCACCGCGGAGGTGGATGTCAAGGTGGACAAGAAGCTTTCAGCTGAGCTCGTCCGGTCTACAAAGAAGAATCCTCCTGCATGGCTCAAATATGATTTAGTCTATGTTGGTGTTTTGTTGCAATCCATCATTTCGTGAAGACTTACTGCATTTTCATACGAAGACGGGGAAGGACGAGTATGAACAGAGCCTTGCTGATGACAGGAACCAGCCGGCAGCGTGCGGGAGTATTTTCCAGGGTCTTCGTGCAGATTTGAATGGGTTTGTGATGCTTGTAATCACTGAGTGCGTTGACTGACGTTCGTTAGAGTTGGGCATACGCGGATTTTCATTGTTCGTTCAACGTGTATTCGATCCCTGCCTTCTACTAATCTCTCTACGCAGGGGCATGCTACCGCTCAAACGACAGGCATCGGTGGCCACATGGCGTCTCGTTTTATTCCAACTGTCGAGCGTGAATCGATAGATCTCGTGTAAGCATTCCATCTTGTATTGTTGTACGTGTGTTTGCATGACCCCCTCTCAGTGACAGGAATGTTGCAGGTGAGTAGCTCCCGATGGGGACCTGGTACTTGCTTAGCCTACTCTAGTTTGGAACAAAGAGTTGTTATATGTTGGAGGATTCCTAGCTCGCGCGGCGTACGAATTGGAGCTCTCCAACATCCAGAATTTGTGGGAGGGTGCAGCCAAATCCAATGGTACGCCCGAATTTCGACCACCACAAGAGTTGGAGCATTGGCTCCTTCAGCGTTTTGTTCATGTTCTCAAGTTTTTCACCTTTCATCACTCTACCCCCTCATCGGAGGTATCGCGGTTATTGGAAACTTCGTTCTATGAATGTTCTGCTTTACCTCTCAGGCTTCTTTCATCTGCTGGTATCCGCGGAGCCCCAGACATAAAGGAATTCGACCCCGTTTTCTCGAAATTCCTCAAGTACCTTCCAGTTTTGCCGCAATCCGTCACCCAGGAGGGTGCGCGTACCATCAAGGCCTTACAAGCCCAAGGAATGCTGTCCCCTGTCACCTTTGTCGACGTCTTGCAAGAGCTACGACAACACCCTCTCAACGAGGAAGAACTCATTGCATGTTTCAAATGGTGGACTGGTCTTAAGCAAGGTAGCACTGACGTCAATATGGCTCAGGTCCGCGGTGAGCTGTTGAACGTGGCAGTCCTCAGCAGTGCGGATGGAAGAATACTTCCGCTGTCATCAGTACAGTATTTCATCAACACGAAGGCGCTTGGCGCCCATATCCCATTGGATGGACCGCTTCCTGTTACCCTCATGCCCCTGAGTGTCACCATGCATTTTACACCTTCAGAGCTGAAGAGCTTTCACTGGACGGAGGTTACCATCATCCACTGGTTACGGCACATCTCGCAACCTGACATCATGTTGGCAAATCCAGATCACGACTTCACCAAGTCGATTGACTGGGCTGAACGTGTATTGGTTGTTCTATCTCGTGTCTGGTCTTCCCTGTCAAATGAGATGCATACTTCGATCAAAGAAGTGTTCGCTGGCAAGGAATGCATCCCAACTTCTTCTGGCCTCACACTCCCGGAGCTGTCGTATTTCCCCAATGCCAACATGACGCTGTTTAGTGATCTTCCACTGGTCAAGTTTTCCTCAGGTCTTGTTATCAAGGGTCAGATGGAGAAATTACTCTCGTTTATTGGTGTCCGGAAACATGTCAATCTTCAACTTGTATTCGATCGGTAAGTCGCCGTGGCCCTGTTGACTTCGTGACTGCAGCTACGTCTCTAGGATGGTGAAGACGGGAGACTGGAGTATATCCGACCTCGTGGGCTATCTCGTCCAGGTGCGAGATACGCTAACCACGGAGGAAGTCGCTAGACTATCATCGACGGCGGCGTTTCCCAAGGAAGGTACGTCGCCGGCCGTGGGCAAGAAGAACTCTCGCTACTGCGCTCGAGAGCTCTATGAACCTCTAGATATCTTCCGACAATTGCAGCTTCCTATCCTTGATTGGGGGAAATCTAAGTGGCGAAACAATTCGGAAGAAGGTTGGTCCTGGAGGTTGTACTATCATTGAGAGACAATTGACTTAATGACGTGTTAGCCAAGTTGCTCTTTCGGCTTGGGTTGTGTCGCTTCCCCCCTTTAGAGACTGTGGTGATGCTGTGTGCAGCCTCGGATGCCGTTGTCCGCACGATTGCACTCAAGTACCTGTGTGATAACATTCCTTCAAAGTACCCGGATTATAATCCAGACAAATTTGGACACATCGCATTTATTCCTTCAGAAAGTGAGGATGGCAATCATTTGGGAAAGCTAGGCGAGGTATACCTCCGTCACAGTATCATGCTATATGCATTGCATAGTTACCTTTCCCAATCTAGGTGTTCTCCGCGGCCCAGTGGAAAGTGCTCGGCTTCTCAGTCGTCCAAGACAGTTGTCGAGAAGCCGCGATCAGTAAGCTAGGTATCCAGCCCCACCCGTCTACATCGATGCTTCTCTCCCTGCTGGAGAAGACACCGCCACCGAACGAAGCGACCGCGCGCCAGTGGTTCGAGATTCTGGCGGAGCGCATCCCGAGTAACCATTCCCCTGCACGTCATTTTAAATCTCTCACAGGACATCATAGATTTCACCCAACCCCAATTGACTGCACTCTCAAAGTTGCCGATTGTCCCTACGAAGGGTTCAGGCCCCCAACAATTGCAGTGGCTTATGCCTATCCAGTGTTACCTGGGGGATGGTACCAGAGGCGAGTTCCATTCCAGGCTGTTTGTCTTTGTCAATTTTGGGTCCGCCGGTAATCGGTTTTTGAGTGCATGTGGTTCGAAGAACGAACCTTCCATAGACGAGGTTGCAGGGATCCTGATTTCTGATCCCATGAAATTTTATGAGCTTTCTGGAGGGTACGAAAAGTATGTGTTGTACGCTGTTCCTGTCCTTGGTTACCTGCTCACTCGGCTCCCAGTTTCCTAGCAGTGTTACGCAATCTGGCTGTCAATAGCCATGCTATCTCTATTGGTACAATAAACAAGATGAAGGCATCACCCATTTTGCTTGGTGTGCGTCGCCAGAAAACCTCGAAGATGCTCTTGGATAAGACAACGCTGGCTGGATGGGATGAAGAAGGATGGGAAGATCT
>JBBPKT010000263.1:0-26223 GCA_038089395.1 Pulveroboletus frians | reverse complement strand
GGCGAATTGCCGTTCAAATAACTGTTGAGGCGTCTCGTCCATATCCCCGTCCTTGACACGCGAATTCGTTGCGTCAACAAAAGGTCCAATCTAGCACGCATGATCAGCATCTGAATGGTTCTGGCATAGACACTTCACCATACCAGGAGTATGACCGCAGGCTTGGTTTCCTTGACTTTGTCGAGCAAGGTTGTCCATGGTGTATATTCCAAGTCCGAGGCCAGGCTGAATGGCCCGGATGCAATGCACATGGAAAAGGTAGCGTTGGCGTCATTCGGGGGCGACGGAGGCACTTTGAGCGGGGGCAACTAGGATGGTGCATACCAATCGGTGCCGGGGAGGATTTCAGGATGGAAGCATGTATGACTTACCGACAACAGTTCTTCCACGAGGAAAAAACCACCTCCACCATTGCGTCCGCGTAATGCCACAATTGCACCGGGAAAGAAGCTCATCCCACCAACGCCTCTGATTCCACCCCGTAACTTGGTTTCGGGAGCGAAGCGTATCGGGACGCGCACGCCAGACCCCATCATTCGTGAGGATTCCAGGACCAAAGACAACTCGTTCAGTTTTGCCCCTGACGCCGAGACTTCGGCATCATGCACTATCCTTCCGACTACGGTAGTAGTTTCCTGGAACGGGCGTAAGTTACGCACACAATAGAGTAAAGGGAACAGACCTCGGTGGCAGCACTTGGGTCGGCGAATTCATCAATATGATAGTGTCTCTGAACAAGATCAGCAAACTCATCAATGCGATCGTCCAAGGCTAGGTCATTGCATGATAAGTTCGCCAGTAACGACTTGACATGAAAAAAGCGGTACACCTTCACTCCTTCCTGTCACTTTCTCGTACATGTATCGATCTGGGTGGAAAAGATCATCAGCGGACAATGCTCGGTGTGATCCACGATGCTCACAAGCTCGTTTTTTCCGAGATTGTTCGTCCGATCTCGGTCCAGAAAACACGACTTTGCTTGGTCCCGAGAACCCGGGGACTTCTGACTTGATGGTGCTCGTTCGCAATGGCCCAACCTTGAGACCCGCGTCGAGGCTGCTCGCCGTCGACACCTCTGGGATCCCGCGCGCCCTGCCTCGCCCTCTTCCGAGGGTGAGATTGGCCGTGCTCCGTGAAGCGGCTTCCTGCTTCGCGGCATTCTGTCTTCCCAGTTCCTGCTGGAGCTTTGCCTTGAGATCAGGGACGGATTTGGGGGTGAAGATGGCAAGGGTGTTTGTGTTGGAATAAGAGAGTGCTTGCCACTTGTACGAGAGGGTCTCCACGGTGAGATTGTACATTTTACACATCCCCATGCCTTGTTGATGTTACAAAAATGCGTGGGCAGGTAGACTGTGGGAGGTCTCGAACGCGCTTACATTCCTTGACGAGGGCGTCATCCGCGGCGACGGCCTCGGTAAAGTGCTGGGCGACTTCGCTGCGGTAGGTATCCAGCGACATCGTTGGGTGAGGGGAAGACGCGCTCGTATAGCCACCGACGCGACACGCCGAGTAATATATTAAGTGCTTGCATGTCAATGTACATGTTTACCCTACAAGTGATAATACAAGTTCAGAGCGGGAAGCTAGTGTGACGGCGACTACGGAGAGGTGGTCAGGCAATCGAAACATCAGATTCAAAGAGGTACACAGTAGGGCACGGGGTTGAACGATGGGCCACAGGATGGATATGATCCGACAGCGAGAATGGTCAATAGCGACAGAATCTGAAAGAAAAACATCGAATGCGTGGGTTTATGCCTCTTGATCTTCGCCATTGGCGGGGCTGTCGTCCTTTGGGTTGGAGTCGATCTCAGATTGCGACAGTGAGCTTTCTCGTGTGGTACTTGAGATGTTCGTTGGTGATGTGGACAGACCCCCCTGATGCGACGTTGGGGGGGATGATGCATGAGGAATGCTGGTGTGACGGACGATGAGTGGGGTGTCATTGGATGTTTGGACGATGCGTACTTTTCAGGATTAGGGATAGCAGTGCCAACAGTGCTTTGAGGAGTGACACCGGCTTTCGAGAGTGCATAGTCACCCGAGTCAAAGTATTTGCGATCCTGAGGACAGGATGTCTTCCCAGTGGATGATGACGACGGTGGCTGCAACAAACCTTTTGCATTTTTGTGAGGATGTTCTTGTGGGTGGGTAACTTGCCATACAGGCGGAAGAGCTTCTGCTCCTCGTCCGTCATTTTCTAAAGATGCCCGGCGTGAGATGGTCCCGACTGCTGGCGATCTACTCACACTGATGTCGACTTTATTGCGTCGTGCGGGAAGCATGGCGATGGGAGGGTCGACGACGAGTAGAGAGAAGGAGCGGACGCGCCTCGAAAGGTTAAGGGAGAAAGGGAGTCTTTGAGATCGCTGCAATCACTACGGCTAGAAATAGCGGAGTGGCTGAGTTTTAATTTCGGACCTTCATGTTTCGGAACTCGGATGCCACGTTCCATATTACATTTACACTAGAGGGTCATCCCATTCAAGATCGACTGGGTCGGCCGCACTCGGAGACGGGGCATCCTCGAGGAACACGTCCGAGTATGCCTCGTCGCACTCGGAGGAACCATCCCACATCTCAACGCTTCCAGTGCCAGTTTGCCAAGCCCCCCAACCCTGCGTCAGCTGCACATACTTCTCGGAACAATGTTGGTCATGCGGCCCATGTGATGGTGCGTGGGTTAGGTTTGCGAACATTGCCGAGGCCCCGGAATTTTCCAGAAAGGCTACCTGGGAAGTATGGCAACACGATCCATTTGCAGCCGCGGGGTCCGGCTCTTGTTGGTCGACATCCAGATGGTGATAAAGAGTAGAAGAGCGGGCCTGCGGGGAAGGCATGGCGAAGCTTGCTGAAGAAAAAGATGCACCGATAAGAGATTCGTCCGATTGAACATCCAATTCGCGTTCGTCCGCAGTCGTATCCATGCCATGTAGTCGCATTTCATCTTCTGACCGATCTTCTTTGGTGAATACATCCATGCCTTCTGGCAACGTTTGGTACGAATCAGCCACAAGTGCGGTCGCAATTTCTGGCAACTCGATCCAGGAAGCGCCATCATCACTCCCTGCGTCGGGAACCCACGGCAGTAGAATGTCGTCGTCATCTTGTGGCAGTGATACGCATCGGGGCGTTGCTGCCAGCTACAAAACACATCTGTACGACAGACGTCTTTCGCTTAGGTGACCGGATATGACCGACCTTGAGACGGCGTTGGGGGACTCCCACCCGAAAAAGTTGCTCCATACTCTCGCACAGAATGTGTTCGTCCGTGAGAGCATGCGTCGCGTAACCATGACCCATTTCCTTTTCCGAGGAATCGGGAGCGGCGTCATCAGTGCATGAAGAAAGAGAAGTAGTGCAAGTCTGGAGGACAAATTTATGGTGACGACGGGCAACCTACGGTCTTACATCGGAATCAGAGAATGAGTCCCGGACTGACTATACCTTTAAGAGACGTCTACATTTCGATAAGAACTGGCGGTTTTGAGACCGGGACATGATGTCCATGATAGAGTGACAGATGGAGGGGAAGTATTGCATTTCTAGGTCAAGTCGCTGACGGAAAAATGGAGCAGTATCCCGAAAGGTGACGCATACACGGACCAACCTTACACCAAGAGCCGAAAATAAGAGGATAACGGCTAGAATTATCAAGTGTGCATTGATTCAATCCAATCAGACGACAACGCACCCTACGAGGTGGTATATTAAGAACTGCTCGGTCGCGCGATTGAGGAGTGCTTCAGTGGGGAGGAACAGGGTCAGAGAAAACGGATTAAATTCTTCAGCCAGGTGACCAGTAGCAGTGTCGCAGCCCCCGGAAATGGTCCTCCAGATATAGGCAAGATGCAAGGAAACAAGATTGGCGTGAGGACGTGAAGTACGAGGTAACGGGCGTGAGGGCGTCAGCATCACTTGAAACACGGTGTCAGATTCAGGCAAGATAACAGAGCATTTGCGAACATTTAGGGAGGCCGTCAGCGTCATCGACAAAGGAACGCGACACATTGTTGAGACCGAGTTGATCTGCGTTCTAGAGGGAAGTGTGAGTGCGCAAAAAGACGGCCCTACTGAAACGTGCCGTCTTCAGGTGTGTCTGGAGGTGTTTCACGAGTCCTGAGCGTGCTATGTCCTGTGCAGATATCTGGCGACCGTCGGCCAAGCCTGAGAGCGAGATGGTAAGATCGGATAACCAGAGAATGTCCAGCTCTTTTGGAAAGCGCCCCTTGATGTTGTGTACGCTTTCAGAGGGTGATCCATGCACCAAATTATGGGTGATTTTGAGGCGGAGGATGTGGTCTTGAGACGCGACGCGGATCGAGGACGCGAAGGCAAAGGAAGGCATGACGGACAGGGGTGAGGAAATGATAAATATTTACTAATTAAACGATTACGAGATAGCCAAGTAATAATAAAATCTGGATAGGGTTTGTTATCTCTGATATCACAGCCTCGTAGCCCACCGTCAACTGTTACTTTTGTCAACCGAGCCTGATCATAAGGGGATCTGCCTTTTACATTTGAACGGTCATGGTACGTTTTATCGCTCTCATCGACGAATGCACCTGCTCATCAGCTCGTTCATAAAGCTGGACGAGCTCGACCAGAAAATACAAGATGTCCTCAAGCGCATCGAAACAGAACGCAAAGTCCTCGATGCGTCCAGGCATCTTCGTCAAGCGACCTCAAACCCTGATGTCCTAAGACGCAATGACGCAAAGATTCGGGAAGCCGAGCGCTCCTTGTCTTACTTTGAAGACACCCTGCGCGAGCTACAGGCTCGCAAGAAGCTCCAGTCCCAACGTGACGATCTTTCTCGATCAGCAGCTTCTCCCTTGTCTCCGTCTGCCGCCAAGTCTACTCGCGGCACCGACAGAGACCGTTCCCTCCCTCAAGTCCCTCCTTCCGATACTGATCTTCCTGGCGTTCGTACCGCCGGGTCCTCTAATACCTCCCAAACACTCCTTGGAAGTGAGGAGGGCATCCCTCAGGTCAAGCAATACTCGAACCTTGACCTCATTAAAGCCGATACCCCTCACACTACTGCCAAGATATCCAGGATGCTCCATCAGCTCGAGTTCAAGCTCCAGGTTGAGTTGCAGTACAAAAAGGGGATTGATAAGATGGCAAAGTTATACCAAGCGGACGGAGACAAGAAATCCCGCGCCGATGCCGAGAGCAAGAGAGTCGAGAGCGAGAAAAAGATCCAACTCTTGCAGTCTGCTCTCAAGCGATACAAGAATTTGCACATCCTAGATGATGTAGAGGAAGAGGACCAACAATCTGGTGAGCATTTGGACCGATTCATTTCGTTACCTTGTTTATCCTTGCTTCCTTCGTGATTTTAAACTGAGGCATCAGTGGCAGGTGGGGAGCGCAAGGAGAATATGCGTGCTAAGCCACTGTCCGGCAAGCTCTTTGTCACCGTAAAGGGCGCTCGAGAACTTGATCATCCTCCCATTGTTTCCTCCGGCCGACTTCGTTCCTCTTCCAAGCAAATCGTTGAAACGTATGTTTCCCTTAAGATTGAAGGCACTCAGCGCGCTCGCTCCCATCCATCCCGCACGGACCGCTGGAATGAAGATTTCGAGGTCACTGTCGATAAAGCAAACGAGGTTGAGATTGCAGTTTACGACAAACAGGTTTCTGAACCACATCCCGTCCCCATTGGTCTTCTTTGGATCCGGATCAGCGATCTTGTCGAAGCTCTAAGACGGCAAAAGGTTCTGATGGACAGCGGTCAGGGCGGTTGGGTGACGGCCGGTGCCATGGATGGTGATCCACCCATCGGAAAACCACCAGGGCAACCTGGCGCCTTCGGAGACGTGAACGCGCCACTGAACTTGGGTCCTGGAGCGATGGGCTACCCGGGTGGATTGATGGGTTTCACAAGTCAAAATGAGGGGATCGATGCTTGGTTTGCCGTCGAACCTGCTGGCGCACTGGCTCTACACTTAAACTTTGGTTCGTGCCCTGTGCCGTTGCGTTGCATAAATTTGATATCAGCATCACAGTCAAGGAGAATGTAAGGAAGCGTCCTTTGGACGGTCCTGGAGGACTGGGTCGTCAAGGCGCCGTCAGAAAGCGTAAAGGGGAAGTTCACGAAATGAATGGCCACAAATTTGTTCAAAGGCAATTCTACCAGATCATGCTCTGTGCTTTTTGTGGCGATTTCCTTCTCAATGCGCTGGGCTATCAATGCGAAGATTGTCGATACACATGTCACAAGAAATGTTATGAGAAGGTTGTCACGAAATGTATTTCCAAATCAAATACTGGTGTATGTCGTTTCTTTGTTTCTTTGTTTGATGTCTATTTACCTCGAGTCATAGGATGACGATGAAGAGAAGATTAACCATCGGATTCCCCATCGCTTTGAGCCCATCACTAATCTGGGTGCGAACTGGTGTTGCCATTGTGGTTACATGCTACCTCTTGGTCGCAAGAACGCACGTCGGTGTACCGAGTGTGAGATCACATGTCACGCCAACTGTGCCCACCTCGTTCCCGATTTTTGCGGCATGTCCATGGAGACCGCCAATCAGCTGCTTCGAGACTGGCGCGACATCAATCGAGCGCGCGGGGGTAGAACTGCCACCGCAAGACCGGTCACGCAGATCCACACCCCTCAGACCCACCCAGCCCCACTTCCGCCTGTGGACGTTCCTATCACACAAAGTGTGGATCGGTTACACTTGACAGGAGCGGCGGACGTACCACCTCCAGCAGCATCTACGGAGCCTTACGGCCGTCGCACACCTACCCAGGATGGAGTTGATCTTCGGTATCACCAACCATCGCCCTCGAGTGTTCCACTTCGGCCGCCTCCCGGGGCAAGAATTGCTGTTCCTCCTGCTTATCCAAACGAGCCGCTGCTCCCTCCGGCAGGTCCGGCCCCGACAGGGTATGAGCAGGGAGACTATGGTGCCGCCCAGGTTCAGGTGAATTGCGACAGTTAATCTGTAGCCTAAATGAAGTTAACTGTTTGGTTGAAGCAACCCACCCATCCCCAGCAAAGCTTACCTCCGCAGGTTCCCCCGCTCCCACAACAACAATACCAGCGTCAGCATGCTGAGACAGCCGTTGCACCCCAGACTCTGTCTCCGACCCAACGCGTCCATGCTCGCAAGCGGAAGGTTGGTCTCGATGATTTCAATTTTTTAGCCGTCCTTGGAAAAGGAAACTTTGGCAAAGTCATGCTTGCGGAGGAAAAGAAAACCAATGCATTGTATGCAATCAAAGTCCTGAAGAAAGAATTTATCATCGACAACGATGAGGTGGAAAGGTATGATATCTGTGCCGCAGCATAGCAGGGTGCAGTTACCCATGGAAATTTAGCACTCGTTCGGAGAAGCGCGTGTTTTTAGCCGCCGCCCGTGAACGCCATCCTTTCCTACTTGGCCTTCACTCCTGTTTCCAGACGGAGACTCGTGTCTACTTTGTGATGGAGTATGTTAGTGGAGGAGATCTCATGTTGCACATCCAGCGCAAACAGTTTTCCCTGCGACAAGCAAAGTTTTATGCATCCGAAGTTCTTCTGGCCCTGGAATACTTCCACGCTAATGGGATAATTTACCGGTTAGTTGCGTCTCACTGTATGTTATCTAAATCGAAGCTTAACTTGAACAGCGACTTGAAGCTGGATAACATTCTGCTGACACTTGATGGCCACGTGAAGGTTGCAGACTATGGGCTTTGCAAAGAGGATATGTGGTATGGTTCAACGACAAGCACCTTCTGCGGCACACCAGAGTTTATGGCTCCCGAGGTTCGTCTATCTAACACCCCTCCGGGAGGCAGTGAAGTTGACATTTCACTGGACCAGATCCTTCTCGAACAGCGCTACGGACGTGCCGTTGACTGGTGGGCCTTTGGTGTACTCACGTATGAAATGCTGCTTGGACAGTCTCCTTTCCGTGGTGATGATGAAGATGAAATATTCGATGCCATTTTGGAAGACGAACCATTATACCCGATAACTATGCCAAGGGACGCCGTTTCGATCCTGCAAAAGGTAGTGTCCATACGA
This sequence comes from Pulveroboletus frians, assembly GCA_038089395.1. Lineage (NCBI taxonomy): Eukaryota > Fungi > Basidiomycota > Agaricomycetes > Boletales > Boletaceae > Pulveroboletus > Pulveroboletus frians. The sequence continues at coordinate 18,191 of JBBPKT010000263.1, read as the reverse complement.
ACGACTAGTCGTCTTCGATGCTGAAGGAATCACAGTTGTTGACGAGGGACCCCTCTCGCCGACTTGGTTCAAGTAAGGCAGACGCGGAGGAGATAAAGAGGCATCCATTCTTCAAAGACGTGAACTTTGATGACGTGCTGAATAAGCGCATTCCCCCACCGTACTTCCCGACCATTGTAAGCTTGTACAAATTCTACAGACTTTGGTGCTTAAGATCCCGTAGAACGGCAGCGCTGATACAAGTAACTTTGACGAAGAGTTCACTCGTGAACAACCCACCTTGACCCCAGTGCATGGCCAATTGTCAAATCGCGATCAGCAGGAATTTGCTGGGTTTTCCTGGGTGAGTGCCTGGTTTGACACCGCTGCAATGCTATCTCACCTTTGTTTGTTCAGGTCGCCTCTTGGGCAGATGTATAACGGACTTTTTTTAAAAAAAAGAAACACGACACTTTTATCTCTCCTCTTGTTTTGCTACAGTAATACATACACACATTCTGGTCTAGACACCCTATGCAAATGACGGCCATTCAGCCGCACTTACTCCCCATGCTGGGAACGATATGAGTGCTCTCCGCCATTCCCGCGGTTTCGTGACTTTTTAGCGTCGCTCCCCTGAGACATGCATGATTGTTCCGTGGCTAGTGGAGACAACGTGAGCACCCGTTCCGGGTACCGTTCTCGGATCGTCAGGGGATTGATCATGACCGCGCATCAGGCCATGGAAGCTCTGCCAGAGAGAGGCGATCGTATCATATTCTCTCGTCATTCCAAGCACTTCCTCCAGCTTGCGATTTAGGACATTGCTCGAAGAAAGCAATTCCTCAAATCCCTGAACGATAATGACAGCGTGTGATGATCCCGGTGGGGGAGTTGTGAAGCTGGGGCTTACCGCAGTAATTTCTGTGGAGAGCCGGTCGCGCTCTCGCTCGAAAAATGAGGGCTCTCTTTGCGACATCGGCGCAGTCGAGGATGGGCTTGACGCGCAAACAATGATATTTATTGCAAAGGCCTAAAGATGCTATTTACCCAAGTTTATCGATGCCACGCTCGTCTCATCATGTCTACTACAGTTTTGATAGTACCTGCCTGTTCAACCTGAACAAGTTATTCCTGAAACTGAATTCATTCATGCTCTTTCTCTCCCTCTTTCAGGACATCAAAAGACTCACCATTTGCCCACTCAAATGGCTTCATTTTGCTACATTTACTGTTTGCTGTGCCAAGGGTGATAGCCTGTAGCTGAATGTGAGTTATGTACATGAATAAAATGGCTGTTCAAAGTGAACAACCAACAGTAACTGCACTGGTTGAGGAAGACAAGCTGGCTGTGAGCATGAGGCTGAAACCCTAACCTAAAATGAGGGTTACGGAATGCGATGACACGTAGACAAATCTCAACTCGAGCAAAGTACATTCACATCCGACACGCTTGACGTTGTTCTCAAGGGCATTCACTACGATGTCCCTACTGAGGTTAGTGTTCAGCCTCTTTCCATCGTGATCATTGTCTCCTCCACATCATTTATAACAGGCTTGGTTTGTGTATAGCAGGCGTGTACGCAATGTTCCTCGTGAGTACCCCAGATTCCATTCCGTTCCAGGGGAATTCATCTGTCACAAAACTACGACCAGCTTTGGGCAATCGCACAAGAGCGACGTAAGATTACGCTTGCTGTTTCAAGCCCTGAAACTGACACCATCCGTGTAGTGTCAGCCCCATTCCAGTCTATTGACGGGCAATCCACCCATAAGTTCAAGTCGGCACTGTTTATCGGGACATGCCAGAGTTTCCTCTGTTCCTTGTCCGCCCTTTGCTATATCTATATGCGTGGCAATCCGGGGTCTTCCTTCACCTCACTTCTTGGTCTCGACGTCCCCACGCACTTGCAGTCTAACGGCTCTTTTAAGGCGGATGGAGCCCCGAATAATACGAATGGGCTCGTTAATGGACACGCTCCGAGATCTAGACTGGAGCGTCCATCGACTATGGATGGTCCTTCGTATCGTAAACGACTCCTCCTCAGCTACCTTCAGTGTTCCAGTCTCATTGCCCTTGCGGCCCCGTTCGGCTTTGCTGCGCTCTCGTACGTCACATACCCCACAATGGTGCTCGGAAAGTCCTGCAAGCTTGTTCCCGTCATGCTCATGAATTTCCTTCTCTATCGACGTAAATTTGCCCCTCACAAGTATCTCGTCGTTGCGCTGGTTACTACTGGTATTGCTGTGTTCATGTTCTTCGGAAACGAGAAACCTTCCAGGGCTACATCCAGCAAGAATTCTGACGGAGCGGAGTCCCCGTATTTCCAGCTCATCGGCATCGCCTATCTTCTCGTTAACCTTGTCCTTGATGGTGCTGTCAACTCAACTCAGGATGAAATTTTCTCGAGGCACAAAGTTTCAGGCCAGCAAATGATGTTTTGGATTAACGCATTCTGTACGGTGTTGACTGCAACCTTTGGGACGCTTCCCTTGTCCTATATTCCCGTTCTTCACCCTTCGTCTGGCCCGCACAGCGAGTTCTCCGGCGCGTTGGAATTCATAAAATCACACCCTTCGGTCGTCGTACCACTCATCCAGTTCTCACTCACGGGTGCGCTTGGCCAACTGTTTATCTTTGAGACGCTTCAACACTTTGGATCGTTGACCTTGGTGTCAGTATTAGTCTCCCATTTGTTCTTGCCCGATGTATCTCATTTTGTTTGCAGGACAATCACCCTCACCCGGAAAATGTTCACGATGATTCTATCAGTGGTGGTGTTTAACCATAGATTGACCATTGGACAGTGGCTCGGAGCAGCCGTCGTGTTTGCAGGCATATCAATAGAAGCCTTTGTAAAACGCAAAGGTATTGTACTAGCTAGCATGTTGGGACAAATACTTACGGAAACTACAGATGTGCATGCAAGGCAGGTTGTGCTGGAGAAGGAAAAGGCCAAAATTAAGTCGTTATAGCTAGACACTCCGACTTCCTCATACACCTCATTATTCATACCCCCCCAGAGCGTCTACGTACAGATAAACAACCCGAGTCATTTATACAATATAATTATTCCAGTTCAACAACGTATCAAGGAAACCGCCATATTATGAATGTCAGGGTTCTGTCGCCATCATCCTATCATCGCTATCTTCATCGCTATCGACAAGCACCCTCTTGCGATCTTCTATTCTGTAAGAGTTGTGTAACAGCATGTAAGGTGGGAGCGAGATAATATGTACCTCGATTCCTCTTCGTCGTCCCTCTTCCTACGGGACACCACTCTTTGCATGGGGGCCGCAGGAAAACTTGCAACTGCAGCCTTGGCCTTGTATATGGATTCGTATTCCTACACAGGTGATTGAAGGTATGAATCAGTGTACTCTGTCAACTGGGATGTTGTGTACTTTGATCTGTGTCAAAAAACCACCGTTTGGCGATATGCAGTACCGACGATTTTGTACTAGATGAAGAGCATCTTCCCAGGACAACTGACAATGTCGCATGACGAACATGACCACGAACGCAGGGGACAGTGAGATGCCTCCTGTGACACGATGATTATAATAAAAGGCGGGGAACGTAAGGATTCGTGGCAGAGCTGGCGCACCATTGCAATGCACGAGAACCTTGCCACCTTGCGTCAGGGCTTGTTGAATGAACTGATCCGCTCTACGTAAGAAGGGGTTAGCTCTCGGACACAAGAAACCTCGGGGAAACCTACTCTGGAAATAGCCTGATGACGTTTTGTTCCTCGTTGTCCTCCACGTCCAATACCAGATATTTGAAGTGATCAGGAAAGCGAGGCCTGACAGAGAATGCCTCCTTCTGATCTCTTATGCAGACACTGGAATGGTCATTAAGCATCCTTTTCACCCTCTTGTACATGCTAGCAAGTGAGAGGCTCAAGCCTCCAGCTCTTGAACCACGAAGCCAGGAGTTAAACGTAGATGAATATCCACGACTTACATATGGGTGACACCCGAAGATTTTAACGTCTCAAGGGATTTCGAAGCTTGAAATGGGCCAAGTAAAAGACCAGGTAGTATTTCTTGACACTCCCGCCTCATCTCATACCTGGTCCATCGTTAGCGGCGCAGGCAACAACCGAGCCACAGGGCCCACAACTGGAGGCGGCTTGGCAAAAGAAGACCTGCCTCCATTCCACATCACCGGGACCTTGCACAAGATTCCTTAACGCCTCGTCGCTGAGATTGAGGGCGGCCATGGGTCGAAGGAAGTGAGGGAAAGTGAAGGAGAATAATAAATGACCGCCACCGGGTTAGTGGAGGGGTAATCCACAGCTCGGAAGCATTTGTTCGGAGTTCGGAGGTGATTCCACCATGGAACATGACGACGACATACCGTGCGTTCGGCTAATGAGTAGACTACTCGATCTGATAGCCTAGGCAACTGATCGCACATCGTAGGACGCTCATTGACCACGATGCACTAAATATCGAACCGCAGAAATCCCAGCGGATCCCGTGCACTATCATCACAGGCTTCCTCGGCGCCGGGAAGTCGACACTGTTGAGGCAAGTGTGCTTTGCTGTCTGGTAGCTCCGGGTCCACTACTAACAACACGCAGGCGCATACTTACTGAGCGACATGGATATCGCATCGCAGTGATCATGAACGAGTTTGGGGACACAGCCGTGAGTACCCTTGGCTGCGTTTCAGGCTCTGACACTCACTGAAGGGCAGAGTATTGAAGGTTAGTTATACAGGTAACGATGCCTCTGTCATGAAGTCACCTTCCTTGACTAGCCAAGGCAATTAATATTACCTCTGGCGAGGACCCAATGGCAGAAAGATCAGAGGAATTTCTTGAACTGGCAAATGGGTGCCTTTGCTGTAGTATTAAAGATGCAGGGATCGCTGCTATAGAGAAACTTATGGGGCGAAAGGGTGCATTTGATCACATCATACTCGAGACTACGGGCCTCGCTGACCCCGGTGGGAGTCATCAGTATTATCCATGTTGCAAATCCAATTGACCTTCGATAAAAACAGGTCCTATTGCATCAATGTTCTGGCTGAACGAGGAATATTCCGTAGGGCTGAGCAAGCAAATATCCCTAGATGGTGTGGTCTGTGTGGTAGACGCAGCGTTTGGCCAGCAGGTAACTACGACATGGAAAACCTCACCCCTGATCTAATAGTCGATCAGCAAATGGAGGAAGACCACTCAGTTGATGGTATTGGCGAGAGCCTTAGGTGAGCTAGTCTCCACAGTGACTACACCTATGCTACAATTTTCATGAAAGACAAATAGCGTGCTCGGATGTGGTTCTCTTAAACAAGGTTGATCTCGTATCGGACGACAAACTATCTGTGACGGAAGGAATGATTCACAAGGTCAATCCATCAGTGCCTATTCATCGGACAATACAAGCAAGCATCGATCTAGCCCACATTATCAACATCAATGCCTATGCGGGAGCTAAACAACTACGAGGCACCTATCAATCTTACCAATGCGACGATACCCGCGATGGCTGTCATAATGGTGTCCACCACCATAGCTCCGCTACGCACTATGAGCTCCGTGGAATATCCAGCCTCCAGTTGACTGTCCCTCCTCTGACATCCCATCAACTCATCGAACTCGAACGTTGGATCCAAGAATTGCTCTGGCGACATGACGACCCCGCAAAGGGAGATCATAACGTTAACCTCAGGGTGCTACGTTGCAAGGGACTGTTCATCCTGGAAACTGGGGAAGAATACATGCTTCAGGGAGTACAGAACATGTACGAGATCACACCTGTGGAAGCACAGGATGCGATTGGAACCCCCGACTCTGGAAAACTTGTCTTGGTTGGGAAGGGGCTGGATGATGCTCTGAGAGAGAGCTTGGGGGCAGCGTTACGACTTTAAACGACTATTATAGTGGTGGGTGGTAGGCATCCGAGAAACTTGGCACGCACTGGCAGCGCCAAAGCCCCTGCCAGCCAGCCAGATATGCTTGGATAATTACGTCATCGTAACATGTCAGCGTAAATCGACCACCCGAGTCATTTGTGACCAAGATAACAGAGGAACCAGAGCGCCGTTAGAAACATCGAACTGGATAATATCCTGATGACGAACAGCCAGCCAAGTCTCGTAGCCCCCGACCCGGCCAACGTTAGGATCATCACTACACTCGGTCACGTAGACCATGGAAAGACTACACTGATGGACGCACTTCTAGCAGCGAACAACATCATATCGCCCAAGATGGCCGGGAAGTTACGGTATCTGGATAGTCGCGAAGATGAGATTGAGCGTGGTATCACAATGGAAAGCAGTGCTGTTTCGCTCAAGTTCCAATCCAGACAACACGATGATGGTATGCGTATGGTCCGATGAAAAGAAAGAGTACTGTGACAGGCATCCGTAGGAACCCCTCCAAGAACTTATATGATTAACATGATTGATACGCCAGGACACGTCGACTTCTCTACTGAGGTGTCTACCGCATCCCGGTTATGCGATGGAGCACTAGTGTTAGTGGATGTGGTCGAGGGAGTTTGCACGCAAGTGAGTCCTCGCATCCTCAGACTAAGGGCCCTCATCCAATGGTTACGTATAGACTATCGCTGTACTCAGACAAGCATGGCAAGATAATTTACGTCCGATCCTCATCATCAACAAGTTAGACAGATTGGTCACTGAGCTGAAGCTTGCTCCGATCGAGGCATATCACCATCTTGCGCGGCTAATCGAGCAGGTCAATGTCGTTATGGGTGAATTTTTTGCTGGTGAACGCATGGAGGACGATTTACGCTGGAGGGAAGAACGTGACCGCCGACTTGCTGCGAAGAAGGACCAGTACGCAGATGAAGGGGAAGCTGCGGCAAACGAGGAGGATGATTTCAAAGAGAAAGATGATGAAGACATATATTTCGCACCGGAACGTGGAAACGTCATTTTTGCATCTGCCCTGGACGGGTGGGGGTTCCGTGTGGGGAAGTTCGCCCAGCTCTACTCTGCCAAGCTCGGCTTCAAGGAAGGAAACCTGCGACGTGTCTTGTGGGGAGACTTTTACTTGGACCCGAAGACAAAAAAAGTTATCAGCCACAAGCATCTGCGGGGGCGGTCCCTGAAACCTCTCTTCGTGCATTTTGTGCTGGAAAACCTCTGGGCGGTCTATGATGCTGTTGTCTTAAACCCGTCAGTATTTTACTCTTTGAAACCAGTGATGCCTGACGCGTTTGTAGGAATCCTGAGAAAGTGGCCAAGATTGTGGCCACCTTGAATCTCAAACTACTACCTCGTGATCTCCGCTCGAAGGATAGTCGACAGCTACTTTCTCTCATCTTCAATCAGTGGCTTTCACTTTCAACTTGTGTGATTCAATGTGTTATCGACGTCATCCCCTCACCTCTTGCTGCTCAAGCTGTTCGACTTCCTCGGATGCTGTATCCGAACGTCTTCAATCAGGAAATCCGGCCCAAGAATAAACTAGAGCAGGATCTCTACTCTTCTAATTCAGACGCTGGTGCATATATCACGGCATATGTTAGCAAGATGTTTGCCATCCCGAGGAAGGAACTACCGGAGAACAAAGTCAGACCCCTGACAGCAGAAGAGCTGCGCGTGCGAGGAAGAGCAGTCAGAGACTCACGCAAGGATGGAGAGCGTGATGGTTTGGGGAGCGTAGCGATCACCGAAACCACTGAAGATCCCACTGATACTCAAGAAACACTCCCTGTTACTAATGACGAGATCCTTCTCGGCTTTGCTCGCCTGTATTCTGGGACCATTAACGTTGGAACAAAAGTATACTGCGTCTTACCCAAGTACGGGGCCTCCCTACCACCAGATCACCCCGCGAATGTGAATCACCGTGTGGTTGCAGAGGTTGAAGGTCTGTATGTTATGATGGGACGTGAGCTACAGCCAGTCGCTAGCGTCAGAGCTGGAAATACCTTCGCGATTAGGGGGCTGGAGGGCAAAGTCTGGAGAAACGCGACTCTCTGCTCCCCCGGAGAAACTGGAATTCTTCAAGATGGTAGCTCTCAGCAGGATCATGAATGTCTGATCAATCTTGGGGGCGCCAATCAAAAGGTATTGTCCTGAGCACCGTGTCTTCGTCTACCCGCATACTAAATTCGCGTGCTCTAGACACTTCCTATCGTACGCGTCGTGCTGGAGCCCGAGAATCTTGCTGATATGCCAAGGTTGGTCAGCGGGCTTTCACTATTGGCACAGGCAGATCCATGTGTGGAGACTTTCCAACAACAAACGGGCGAGCACGTCATTCTCACAGCCGGAGAGTTGCACTTGGAGGTGTGTCCGCACCTTACCTCCACTTCTACCTCTTATGCAATAACTCCTGCAGAGATGCCTGAAAGACCTGCGTGAGCGTTTTGCACAGGTGGGGATTCAAGCATCCAAACCTATCGTTCCCTTCCGTGAGACCGCCATCCAGGCCCCAGGTAAGTCTAACGTCCTTGCGCCCATATGTGTTACCAAACTCTTCCAGATATGGCACCTCCCAAGACATTTAATGCCGCTCGCGGCACTGTGAAGGGGGCAAGTTCTCAGAACATTGTTACGTTCACTCTCCGGTCGGCACCTTTGCCGGACAACATTCTCCTTTTTATTCAGCACAACCTGTCAACGCTTAGATCACTGCTACAAGAACGCAGGTCTGCGGACCGGAATACCTCCCATGGGGACAGTGATGCCGTTACCGAGGAGGATCATCCTGAGGTGCACGGAAACCTGGTGCACGTACCAAGTGTCAAACCGGAGCTGTTCTGGGTTGCCTTGAAAGAGAAGTGTATTGAAGCAGGAGGGGAATGGGTGAGTATTGTTGATAGGATTTGGGCATTTGGCCCCCAAGGCGCTGGGGGTTGTCTTTTGATCGATTCCCGTAAGGATGCTGTTCCCACGTCGTGCGTTACATCCATGACCTTGCGGCATAATGCAGTAACTGTTCTCGCAGGCTGAAGCGACGCTTGACGCCGGATCAAGCCCTAGGTGACCCCCGCGCGGATGGGTCACACAACAATCCTGACTTCACCAGCCACGTCGAGACAGGTTTTCAGCTTGCGACTTTTCAAGGCCCGTTGTGCGCGGAGCCTGTTGAAGGAATCGCTTATTTCGTCGAGGACATTAACGTCGACGCTGAGGGTTTGAAAAATGAAATTGGTAAGTTATTATCTCGGATGAGGCGAAATCGGTGGTTGATGGGGATTTGGAGCAGTCCAAAATAGGTTAACACAAGTAACGGGGTCAGTAATTTCGGCCGTGAGAGACGCCTGTAGGAGTGCCATGCTGGACTGGTCGCCAAGACTGAAGTTGGCAATGTACTCGTGTGATATTCAAGCATCTAGTAAGTTACCGATGGAGCCTGCTGGTTTGATGCTGACTCATTTGTTACCGTCTGCTCCCAGCGGATGTCCTAGGGAAAGTGTATGGTGTGGTAGCAAAACGACGGGGTCGAATTGTGGGCGAGGAGATGAAAGAGGGATCAACCTATTTCACCGTCTCTGCGCTACTGCCTGTAGTGGAGAGTTTCGGCTTTGCAGATGGTACGCGAGTGTTTGACTCGAGCATCTACGTGATTGACGGGTATCTTGCAAGATATACGAAAACGAACTTCTGGTGCAGCAAGTCCCCAACTGATTTTTAGCGGGTAAGCCATAGATGGTTTAATCCACCGAGATCAATACTGAAGTGGACAGTTACGAAATACTTGATCAAGATCCCTTCTGGGTGCCCACGACAGAAGAAGAACTAGAAGATCTTGGTGAGAAGGCAGATCGGTCGAATTTAGCCAAAGAATATATGGACGCCATCCGAGAGCGCAAGGGTATGTTTGTCGACAGAAAGATTGTGCAATTCGCGGAAAAGCAAAGGACGTTGAAGCGATGATGGCCTTTGTGTTTTGGGCAATTTTACTCACGTGGCCATCTCTGGTGTAGCTTTGCCCCTTTGAACTATTCAATTGAGGTTTATCATTCCGACTGCCAAAAGTCGGCGGTTTTTTATCAGTGATACTATTTTATTTGATTTATTTGATATTTCGGCGGACAAATCCACGCTCGGCAAGGAAGCCGCCGTCTGCACTTTCAATCTTCCAACCTCGTTCCAGCTGTCTGCGGACCTTGAAATTTGACACCCCTATTCAATCACTTTGTCAGTCTCAGGAAAATTTGTCGTGTTGGCATGTTTCTGATACGGCGCGTCTGTCGTGAGACTCGAAAAAATATCAAGAATACAGATCTCACTAGATCGCTCCTTTGAAACACAACAAAATGGATTCATGTGGCGGGGTGGTTATGAAATGGATGTGATTGGCCGACGTGGCAGACCCGTCGGTAGCGACGGTTGAGGTGTATTACGTAACACTCCAGTGACCAAGAGAAGGCACCTGCGAAGACGTGATCCATGTTACTTCTGCCAAGTACTCTCCCCTTGCCCTCATCGCCCTCAAGTTCCAGCCGCATCTTGGAAACATCTCGTTCTTCAATAGACCATCCATGGCTACATTTGGTGTTGCCTATGGCAGTCTAACTTACCAGAATGGTGTTAATCCCGAAGAGGTCCCCGAAGAGCAATATATCACCACGTTCTTCTGTCGTGCACTATATGATTATCAGACAAACGACGCCTCATCCTTGTCATTTCGCAAGAACGACGTCATAGAGGTCTTGACCCAGCTAGAATCCGGCTGGTGGGATGGACTTCTCGGCGAGGAGCGGGGTTGGTTCCCCTCAAACTATGTCACCATAATCACCGACGAGGAAGCCGAACTTGCGTTGTCTCACTATGAACAACATCCCCAGTTTCAACAGGCACGAGATACTTCGCAAGGCCCACAGGACACGAGTGGTCGTCTCCACAGAGAGATCGCTCAGGACCACTATGTTTCGGAGGCCGAGTGGAGCGCAGGCGAGTTGGTCGATCCTTCCAACGGGTTTTCAGAGCCCGGAAATACTGTTTCTCGCGGAGGAGCCATGTCAAACGACTTTTGGATGCCGCGAGTCACGCAGGACGGTCAGGCGAGTCACTCCGTTCCTGGTTTCATTTCATACATGACGATTGATCGTTGGAATAGATCTACTACGTCAACACGCAAACAGGCCAACATTCTCGCGACTTGCCTCTGGACATCGACGACACTTCTGACGGCGATCTCGCTGGCTTGACCGCTTCCCAATCTAGCGCTCGCGCAGGGACCAGCGCCGGATTAGGTTTCGGTGCATTAGCGGAGACTGCTGGCTTCGGTGTACCTAAGCGGTCTGGCACCCCGGAACCTTGGACCAGACGGCTCGCCGACGACGGCATGTCGTACTTCTACCTGAATAAGCAGACTGGACAAGTGAGCTGGACGCTTCCGGAGGCCGAGGTTTCGGGCAAGAAGGGCCGTGCTCGTGCCCTCACTAGTTCCTCTACGGCTTCCTCAGAGTTCTTCAGCAGTCACGATGATCCGGACATCACCACTCGTTCGCGGTCGAACTCTGCAGCACGGCAGGACCGCGTGGTGCGGGAACGGAGTCAAAGCACTTCTGAGCCCATTAGTGACTCGGATGATTCCGTGGTCTACTCTTCGGATCCTGATAACTCTCCTTCCACGAGTCGAACCTCCCAGAACGGTCAGCATGACGAGCCAGCTCCGATAGCCCAAAGAAACGCTGCCCTCGAACTCACTCCTGCTGAGAGAATTGCCCAGTCCCTACAACAATCCCTGCTACCTACTCCGCCGGAGTTAATTTCTGACCTATCGCATAATGCCCGGAATGCTATTGTGTCCGTTGTTCAGAAGAATCAGTCACTCAATGGGGCTTCTCGTCGACCTGAACACGCACAAGTACTTGACGATCTCATCAGGACGGTCGTGGTCGCTGTTCGCAACCTCTTGTATATCTCCGCACCTCCATCTGGCCATATCCCAAGCCAACTCATTCCACGAGACGCCCGGGACCGACGTGGGACCACCGCTGCGCAAACGCTCCTTAAACCCGCCCAACGCAAGGTCACAGCAACATTATCTAAATTGGTCCTTTCGGCACGTGCCATGGAATATGATTCGGGTCCCGCTGCACAGGAGACCGCCTCTCGTATCGAGAGTGATGCAGAAGAGCTCGATAGGGCTATCGTGGCATTTGTCTTAGAGGTCCAGAGACATCATAGCGAGCAACAAGTCATGGTCGGGGCTAAGCGGGTACAAGGTTGCTTCGCTGTAGATCATATTGGACTTGGACTGGTCGGAGCTGGTTTTGGTGGAACGTGGAAGGGATTTGGCTGGGTTCCAATGGACGATACTGAAGAATTTCCTCAGACTGTCCTCAGTTCGGACGCATTTTCGGAATTCAGGACACATATGGTATCCGTACAAGCGAAATTCGGAAGTCTCCACGCCGCTTTGAGAAACCGGGATACTAATTCTCGTGAGTATTGTTCGGTATGGGTGTCGTTCCTAGTACTTGATCTATGGGATAGAACAGGGTCTATGGATGGCTAGTCGGGACGTTCTCACAGGGCTTTTAGGGCTCCTGCTGTTCACGTCCAATCTTCATGTTGCTCGCCATGTCGATATCGACGGATTTTTCTCGGAATCCGCTGTCGAGGAGGACAGCGCATTGTATGCCCAGACAGTGGACAGGGCACGACTGTTGAGTCGTACTTTAGAATCAGCCGTGCAGGCCCTCTATGACGACGCCTCGATACTGCTCTTGACTACCCAGCAGATCCGTCTACCTTCAAGCAGGGAGGCCTCCCGAGATGATCTGTACGACTATTTGGATGCAATAGCCGCGTCGATCAAGTCCAATCTCCAATTCCTACTGCAGACGATGGATGCCTTGCTATCCGTAGGACATGATCAAGCCGACATTGCTGAAGGAAGCTACAAGGGCGCAATCGAGTGGAGGGTATCACGATTAAGCATCATGGATAGTCATTACGATGTGCGGCCCATGTCTGTCCTCAACCCCGCCGACCCGGAGAGTGAAGACATCGTTGATATTGAGGCGGCATTTGGCGCTTCGGGAAGCAGGATTGGGACAGTTCAACCTGACCGCGTTCCATCGATTCGCAGCCAATCTCAAATGTCTGATAACACAATCACACTCGACGATCTCTCGAAGCCCGATGCTGGGCGGATTCACACACCAAGTGATTACACGCGTACTCTGATTCCATCAGACCGGGGTAGGGAAGGATCAGTTGTGAGCGAAACGATGTCTTTAAATGATGATGAATGTGAGTCCTTTCAGTGCTCCGTTCTGTCTTTGGTGACGAGGTATCCCAGCGGTCATAAGTCGGACTGCTACCAATGCGCAAAAAATAAAGAAGATTTTTGGCGATGACGCCCCCGAGCACATCATCAGTACGAAGCCGTGGTATCTGCGGCCGGACTACACCAAGAACGAGATCACCATCGATGTAGATGGTAGCGTTCGCGCTGGTACAGTCCCTGCTCTGGTAGAACGCCTCACGTCGCATGAAACTGGTGGTACGTACCTCGCAGCGGCACGCAAGAGCTTTTCAATGACTGGTTGATCAGACACAACCTTCATCAAGACGTTTTTGATGACGTATAAATCGTTCACAACGCTAGATGAACTTTTTGAACTCCTTGTCCGCCGTTTCTACATCCACCCACCAAATAACCTGAATCCTACGGAGTTGGAGGAATGGAAGAAACTTAAGCAACACATTATCCAGATGAGGTTTGCTCCCTGTCTTTTTCCTTCGCCGGGCTTGATCTTCACGAGTCTCTTTAGGGTGCTTAACACATTCAAAGCTATGGTGGCCGACGACGATTTCCTGGAGAAGGAAGATATGTACATTCTCGACCGGATGAAGGAGTTTTTACTGCAAGATACTGCCAGCAAGATTGCGATATCTAAGCAATTGGTGATTCTGATTGACCGTGCGGTAGGTGATGCGAGATTGTCCGAATGTCTCGGCCTTTACAATATTTTCAAGCGCGCTGGAGAACTCAAAAAGACTATCACGCCGAACCTGGTATCCCCTCCCAATTCCATTCAGCCCAAGACAAACAAGCGGGTGAAACTACTTGATGTTGACCCTCTGGAATTAGCGCGACAATTGACGATTTTGGAAAGTCAGTTGTATCAAAGAATTCGCCCAATGGAGTGTCTGTTGAGATCGAGGGAGCAAAAGACAGACCATAATGATAATATCGCCCGGGTTATTCAAACCAGTAACAGAGTAAGCGCGTATTCAAGTACAGACACGCGAACTAATGCCCCACAAAGATTGCTAACTGGGTAGCTGATACGGTTCTTTCTCACGAAGACTCCAGAAAACGAGCAACCATGCTGAAACACTTTATCCTCGTCGCTGACGTAAGCAAATTACATGGTATAGAGCCTTTTGTTGACCCCGCGATAGCGTTGTCGATACTTGCAGAATTATTCTAGTATGGTTGCTATCGTATCTGGGCTAAATTCACCTCCTATTCGTCGGCTGAAGCGCTCTTGGGAACAAGTCAATGGGCGACACATGACACAGCTAAATGCTTGCGAGATGACCATTGACTCGGGAAAAAATTTCACCAACTACCGTTCGACACTCGCGAAAGTTGCACCTCCATGTGTGCCCTTCATTGGTAAAGGACATGTTTGAATGGATGGTGCTGGCTATGGTCCTAATATGGCCATTCCTAGGTGTTTTCCTTACCACTCTCACTTTCATTCAAGACGGTTCCAAGGATACCCTACCAGGTACCTTGGTTAACTTCCGGAAGCGCCAGAAGGCCTCAGAAGTCATCCAAGATATCCAACGTTGGCAAACTCAACCTCACCATTTCCATCCACTCGCCGGGGTTCAGATGTACATTGAAGAGTCACTCGGAAAGTTCAGTGAGCAGGTCGACGTTGGCGACATGTTCTGGAATCTTAGTTTGGAGCGAGAGCCCCGTGAAAGGGAAGACGAAAAGATGGCGCGTTTGCTGCAAGAAAGCGGGTTTCTGTAGATGGGATCATGTATGGGATGACGATCTGCTTGTATCCATTGCCATCTGGATTTGTTATGTTGTACGGTTTATACTCCCGAGGATCGTTTACCACCCTGGTCGGTCGAACAAACTTATCATCATAGATATTATTGTTGGTTCGCTGCTACACGTTCTTTACATGAGTGGAGAAGGATTTGTACAACTGATTCATTGGCTCGGCCAGATTACTCGGTGAGTTTTTGACTGATTGCGAAACTACCAAGTGCGAGATTTATGGGAATATTACGTGTCTTGGGCATCAGAACATTAGAGATATGATGGCGGATTTTTCCTACTGTTCGGGAGATCTCCTGGCTGGTTTCTTTATTTTGGTGATCATGGTATCTTACTGGATGACAGGGCGTACAGCGACACTCAAGCTACCCTTTCCTTGCCTCTTTGGAAAAGTACATGGGACGTGCTCCGACTATCGGGAAGAGATGCAAAAGGATGTCAAGCATCTCAACATTATTACAATCAGTGCCAGACTGCAGCAGAAAGTGAATATTACAACTGATAACATGAACATGTTCATGACATGCAGCATACAGACGCACCAAGGCCGGTAATGTACATGTGACTGATCGACGACTGGGTTCTGTGCAACCAGCGCTGTGAAAGAGCACTAGAGGCGGGTACACAACGAGATCAGCCACTAGTTCCGGGTCGAAGGCCCCCCACCATCGACGACATAGTATCTGCCTTTCGTTCCCTGAGATTGGAAGCGTACAAACGTCGAACTCCTCCGCACGTTCCCACCATAGCTTGTCGACTGGTAGTTAGTGGCATAATTAGGCCCTAGGGTGATGAAACCGTCATGTCATCCATACATGTGGTCACAACCAAGACAGACGGTCATACCGCGCAGGATGCTTTGCCCCCTGAAACCCAAGCAGTGCAGAAAGAGCTGGTGGAGTGTGTTCAACACTGCTGGGATGATAACGAAGGCGAGGATGGCGATTGTCGTGGCAGCGACTGGATGCGCAACCACTGAATTAAATAGTGAGTACAACACCGTTTTCACGTGCACACAGTGGGGTTCGATGACGGGGGGAATGATAACGGACCATAATCCATCAAGGCAATTAAGGC
This sequence comes from Pulveroboletus frians, assembly GCA_038089395.1. Taxonomy (NCBI): domain Eukaryota; kingdom Fungi; phylum Basidiomycota; class Agaricomycetes; order Boletales; family Boletaceae; genus Pulveroboletus; species Pulveroboletus frians. The sequence goes on along the minus strand of JBBPKT010000263.1, from coordinate 2,151 downwards.
GGCAACAAACTCGTTCCGGAACGCTTCAAATGGAGGATAAGTCCAAACGTCCCAGAAGGCCTGGGAGACATAGGACCAGAGTGCAATGCAAAGGTCATGCGCAAGTGTCCATAATGCACGTAAGATGTCAAGGATCTTGTCACTCAGGGCTGGGAAGTCGATCTCTTCGACGGGGGTGGGAGCCATCTTGTATCGCACTCAAAGTTGGAGGAGAAGACGAGGAAGGACAGAGACAGGAAACACTCCATTTGGCTTGGTGGCTAAGCCGAGATGCCGAGGGCCTGTCACTACAACTCACATGTACTGATGGATCCGGGCAACCCGAAAGTGAGAAAACCAATGGAGAGGGAGGGCAACATATGCTGTTTGTTTGGCAGTCACTACAGCAGCATGGTAGTAGATCAACCCACATAGCTAAAATAACAGTGAGCAACTGAATGATAGCTTTATAGGCAGTGTTGATAGGGCAAATATCATCTCAATGCATGCAAGTAAAGCTTTGCTGTACCATATCTGTCAAGGCTGAACACACTACTGCCCAAAGGCTATGGGATTCAGAATACTACATTCTTGAGAACATAGTTCATTCATTCTCTATTCTGGAATGGTATTTACCTAACTTTTTGTTTTATTTACATTTACACTCACTTTCACTGCTTGTTTCACTTGCTTGTTTTGTCGCAAGACTAAGGGGAATGAACTCAGGCTTCTGACGAAGAAGACTGACATTGTCAACTAACCTAAGGGGAATGAACTATGTAGGAGTTAGATACATAAGGTTATTAGTTGGGTGCTAAAGTAACTCACCTCAGGCTTCTGATGAAGAAGACTGAGGTGCTAAGAAGCTACTATCCGAAATAAGAGTCTGAATGTGATTACATAAGACATTTACCGTTGTTGCTACACATGCCAATGGAACATGGAATGTACAGTGAGAGGGGCATGCGATAACACACCCACTCAATGGTCAAGGTCTTAGCGAGTAAACACCCAGGCTCTCAGAGAAACGAATGTGCTTATCTCGTGCAAGTCCCTTGGTTAGGATGTCTGCAGCTTGGTCATTGGTAGGTAGATATGACATGGAGACCTCTCCCGAGTCTACTCTCTCGTGAATGAAGTGGTGGCGAATTGCTATGTGCTTCGTGCGGTCATGGAACATAGCATTTTTCGCAAGCGAGATTGCAGACTGGTTGTTGATGAGGAGTGGGATTGGGTCGACGTGTGTAACGGCATCTACTTCTCCGAGCAACGTGCGGATCCATATGGCTTCCTTGGTGGCTGCGGACACAGTCATGTATTCTGCTTCTGTGCTGGAGAGGGCAATGGATGATTGTTTCTTTGATGACCAACTCACGGCACCCCCACAGAGCGTGAATGCATATCTGGTTATTGAGCGTCGGTCATTTATGTCTGCAGCCCAATTGGCATCGACATAGCCAGTTGATGTCCCTGTAGATCTGGCAGAGTACCTCAGACGTGAGTCTGTTGTCCCCTGAAGGTAGCGGTAGACTCATTTGAGGGCAGTCCAGTGGTGATCGGCAGGTGCTGCAGCGTATCTGCTAAGTACACCCACTGCAAATGCGATGTCTGGACGCGTCGCTAGCATTGCGTACATAAGTGCCCCCAGGGCGCTCTGGTAGCATGTGGCATCCATCTCAGCCTGGTTGAGCTTGACCAGCTTAAGGTTTCGCTTGATCGGTGTGCCCACGGCACATCCGTCCTGCATGCCCATCCGTTCCAGGATAGACTCAACGTACTTCTTTTGCGAGAGCTCAACAGTGCCTTTGTCTCGGTCATGGATGATCTCCACCCCTAGGATCCACCGTGCCTCACCCAAATCGGAGAGATCGTACGCGTTCGACAGCTGGGTCTTTAGGCGATCAATGGTGGCTCTATCCTTGCAAAAGATTAGCTTATCGTCGACATAGACAGCTACAATAATGAGGATGCCGCCTTCTAACTTGTAGAATAGGCTGTGGTCCGCATTGCTGCGAGTGAAACCCAGTAGTTCAAACACTTCCTGTAGTCGCTCGTACCAGGCCTTCGAGGCTTGTTTCAGTCCATATAATGCACGGAAGAGATGCCAGACTAAGTCTGTGTCTCGGAAACCAGGAGGCGGGCGGAGGTAAATTTCTTCATCGAGTTTACCAT